>OZ030013.1:50232688-50320188 GCA_964023405.1 Apodemus agrarius | reverse complement strand
ATGTCAACCTACGGAGTGCTGCTGCCCGCCTTTACAGTGCAGTTTAGAAAGTCCCTCACAGGCATGCCCAGAGGTGTGTCTTCCAGGTGACTCTAGTTCCCATCAAGCTGACAGCTGTTAGCAATGATAAGTACTTGTTTTCCCTATATAGAACCATTTTAATTAAAAAAATTAAAAAAAAATGAGAGCAGGGCCCGTAACAAATGAACAACTAGTACTTCTAGACGACAGACTATTTTATGGCTGGGGCTATTTATAGTCAATCACTTAATTATAGGAGAAAAACCAGGATGCTAAACTGTTTGCATAATTAGGATCAAGATTCATGTTACTTATTAATATGTGTTTATAAGTAAGGATCACATAATAAAAGCAGGAAGGCAAATCCACCCAAACGCCAGCAATGGCTCTTTGAAAATGGCAGTCCCATGACTTATAATTTTTCCCTTACACTCATGTTAATTCTCCAGCTTTGGGGAAATGAATAGATAATTATGTTCATAATCATTGTGCTCTGGTTCAAGGATCCAGGGGTCAATTTTCAACTGGATATAAGAGACATAAATTGTCACTTGATTCAGTGCTGATGAGGGCAATCAAAGTCTTGGGCTTGGGAAGAACTCCCAGAGGCCGGCCTCGCCATCCCTTTGGAAAGTGAGTTTATCAAAGAACCCAGAAGAATGGAAAGAACCCTGCTCCCGGAGCCTGTGTTCAAACCCTGAGCACGCCAGCACCCTTTCCAGATTTCAGCTGCCATATTGAACATATAGAAGGCAGATCTGTGGAAGGTGGGGTAGAGCCTAGAAGCCTGAATCTCCAAAGGTTTTCCAGTGAATGAGAAAGGCTCTCTCTATAGCGTTTAAGTTAGGAAAGCCACCAAGACGAGGCAGAGGGCTGAACCCAATACTTCTTTTGTAACCAATTAGGTTTTTACCTCTTTCTGGATCTGGCTTTGAATTTTAAAACATTCCAAAGGTTAGTTTGAAAGAGTTGGCACTAAGAGGATGGGAGAGTGAGTGGGAAGGTAGGAACCCTGGTGTGCCCATTGCAAACAAGCCTGGCATACGGACTGGCTTAGGGTTTTTCAATTCATTATTTTATTACTTTGTATATGAGTGTTCTGCCTGTATGCATATCTGCAGACCATGTGCATGCCCAGTGCCCGCAGAAGCTAAAAGAAACGGCTCCCCCGGACCCAGAGCTCCAGATGGTTGTGAGGCCATGCGGGTGCTAGGATTTGAGCCCAGGTACTTTAGGAAGAGCAACCAGTGCTCTTAGCCAGGGAGTCATCTCTCCGGCCTCTGCATCACCATCTTCACAGTGGCTATCAAGGAGACGCTGTGGCTGCTATTGGGTTTCTCTTTCTCCTCTTCCTCCTGTCCCTCCTCTTCCTTCTCTTTCTCCCCCTCTTCCTCTCTATTTTTCTCTCTTTCTCTCCCCTCTTCCTTTTCACCTCATCTTCCTCTTATTTTTCCTGAAGAAACAAGGATTGATCTGGGCACCATGGCACACACCTTTGATCTCAGCACCCGGGAGGCAGAGGCAGAGGCAGGGGCAGGGGCAGGGGCAGGGGCAGGGGCAGGGGCAGAGGCAGAGGCAGAGGCAGAGGCAGAGGCAGAGGCAGAGGCAGAGGCAGAGGGTCTCAGGAAGGGGGAGGCAGAGACAAGAGGAGAAGAGAAGAGAAGAGAAGAGAAGAGAAGAGAAGAGAAGAGAAGAGAAGAGAAGAGAAGAGAAGAGAAGAGGGAAAGGGGAGGGGAGGGGAGGGGAGGGGAGGGAAGGGAAAGGTGATGCGGGCTTCAGTTTCCCCAAGCAATCACAGTATTTGGTGTCTGCTAATGTCTGCACAGGCTCCAAGTTGCAACACTTACTTTAAGCTAGCCAGGTTTACGGTAAATTCCTAGTCAAGCTCCACACTGCGACGTAGGCCTCGGACCTTGTCCTCCCTGCCTCGGGGTTCTCTGGGTTAGATACCAGAGCTGAGGAGGGTTAGTGTGTCTAAAATGGCTATATGGAGAGAACTTCCAGAACTGCTAGAAAATCCAGCCGGCTCTCGGAAGATGGGGAATTTTCCACAGTTTCCTTGCCAGAAAGGGAGTGTGAGCTCAGGTTACAAGGCCAAGTGCAGAAGGCTGGATTCTGAGCCCAGAGCCCGGTGCTGGGCAACCGCTGACAATGAGGGCCAGCCCTTGTGCTGCTAACAGTCTAGTGGAAGTAGCCAAGAGGCTTGGACTGGATCTGATTGCTTTCAAAATAATTCAGCAGCTTGGGGCTCTTGCCAGGGATGTTGTATTCAGTCGGCATGTCCAGAGTGAGGGAATCAGGGCCATTGCAGTCCCCCCCCCCCAGTGCCCTGCCTTCTGCTCAGCCTCTGGTCATTGAGCTTCATTTACTTGAGCCTGTAGCTTATAGCCCAAACAAAAGCCGGAGAACAGATGGAAGACAGGAACTTGCAGAAGCAGGCCGTGTTGAGTGTACCCTGGATCCTCAGAATCTCCCCAGAGGCTGTTAAACTTGCACTAGGGAGAAAGAAACAAATCACTGGAGGCAAAGAAAGGGGCGGGCGGACGGACGGACGGACGGACGGACAGCCAGGCAGCTCACGTTGGCATCCACCTGGGACGCAGAGACACGGGTCTACATCTGGGGGTTCAACCTGGACAATGGTGTTCTTCCATCGTATGCCAAGGAAGTCACGGAGTGTGGGCCCCTCCTTCAGACCCTTCGCAGCCCCTTTACTTCCTACTACTAAGCCAACTGCGCTCTGCTGGCAGGGAGGCTAATGTGGGCTTTCTATGGTGCAATCAGGGACACTAGTAAATTGTTGTGGTCAGCATGTTGCGCACAGACTGTGGTCTGTAGGCCCCTCCTGAGGCACCAAAGCAGCACAGGGAGTGTCTTAGCAACCAAAGCTTGGCTTAAGCTACGCGCTGCACCCCCTTTTCTAACAACATAACTTAGAACTTAGGACCCTCACCTGCATGTGCTGTGTACACATGCCCCTCTCTGAACAACACACTTAGAAACTTGTTGGCTACTAGGACCCCTGCACCAGGCTGTTTGTATACTTTCTTCCCCCCCCCCTCATTCAAGCATCTATCTACTTCTTTGATGTATATGGATTTTTTGCCTGCATGTATACTGTGTACCATATATGTGCTTGGTGTCTTCTCAAGCCAGAAGAGGGCATCGAATTCCACAGAACAGAGATAGTTGTGAGCTGCTGTTTGGGTACTAGAATTGAATCTAGGTTCTCAGGAAGAGCAGCCAGTGTGCTCTTAACAATGGAATTACAGGTTACCTTTAGGAACCCTTTGACAATGACCCATGTCAACTAAGCATGTCACAGAAACCAAGAGAGATAGATGGGCTGATCTAACTCTGCTCAACAAGGCTAACCATGTCCTCTGAGTGAATGATTAGGGGGAATTCCCTACCTATTATGCCTGTGCCCCTCTGGGCTTTCTTATGGCTAAAATCATAAGTCTCGTGAGGAGGGACTCGTGCTGTGAACGAAAGGTTATGCAATCCAAGCCTGTCAGCAACACAACTTCTCTTGAGACTCACAAAAGGAAGCTCCAAACAGTAACCAGCGTTCCTGAGTGCAATCCGGGACACTGGCAAATCGTTGTGGTCAGTGTGTTGCGCATAGACTGTGCTCTGTAGGCCCCTCCTGAGGCACCCAAGCAGCACAGGAGCGACCAAAGCTTGCCTTCAGCTACATTCTTCCTTTTGAATCCGTTTCCATGCTCCTTTGCAAACGGCGTGAACCTTTATCTCAATTTCGTGACTAAGAGGCCAAGGACATGGAAATACTGGGCCTGACCTTGACCACTCGTGGGGCAGTGGACTGGGCCACCAGACAGAAGAAGTGGTAACATAGTAGCAAAGTTCAGAACCCTAACGAAACTCATAATCGGGAACAGAAGAGTTCGGACTAGCTCCAGGACCAGGTTCCTGTCCAGGAGCATGTCCCACTAAGGGGACCATGACAACTGGTCAGGTAATATGGAACCTAGAGTTCTCCATGCTAATGAGGTCTCTATGGGCCCAGAATGTTTAGTCAATGAACATTCCTTCCTGGGCATCTCTTCTTGAAAAAGGTATTTAATCTCTGGTTTGCCCTGAGAGTGTCCTATGCATCCTCTTTTGCCATGAATAAAGCAATTTGGACAAGCAAGGACTGTCTCCTTCCTCAAGGACCTCTGCATGGGGTTGGGGAGAGGCCTTTGTCATACAGAGCCCCGCCTAGGTCTCCAGAAGCACTCCTGGCACTCGGAGCTAAGCTGGATCTCCACCCCCTCCCTCGGGCTCATCTCAGGCCCTCACCCCACTCCCAACTCTTCAAGGTCCCGGTGTCCTCTGGGTACACAGGAGGATAGGAGCCTCCGTTCTAAACTCTTCAAGGTTCCCGGCGGTGTCTGAGTGCCCAGGATCTGAGAACCACAGCCTCCATCCCGGCCTCTGCCATTTCTCAGAGAAACAGGGACTGGGAGCCTTAGACTGCGGTTCACCCTCCCTTGAGCATCGTTCAGACACCGAGGAATGAGGTGGAAAAACAGAACCACAACCACTAGTAACTCCCCTTATGTTTATTATTTCTGATTTACTATTATGAAATACTTATAGACGTAAAAGGAAGTAGACAAAAAAAATATCTTTTGAGACAAGGTCTTACTATGTAGCCCTGGCTGGACTGCTAGTCACAGAGATCCGCCTACCTCTGCCTCCCAAGTGCTGGGATTAAAGGGCTGCCGTGGTGATCTCTAGCTGTAAACACTTAAATCTTATTCCTTTTTATGTTATATGCATGCATGTTTTGCCTGTGTGCATGTATACCTTGTGCATGCTTGGTATCTGCGGAGCCAGAAGAGGGATCCTTTGCAAGTGGACTTCCAGATGATTGAGAAGTCACCACATGGGTGACACGACAGAGCCTGGGTCCTCTGGAAGAGTAGCAAGTGCTCGTGACTAACCACTGAGCCATCTCTCCAGCGTCTGCAAACACTTGTTTTGACAACAGTTTACTTGAGAGAGCTGTGGCCTTGCTGTGTCTTTTCCGGGAGGCTTTTTTTTTCTTCATGAGGAGAAACTTGAAGAAAGAGAGACACGGACATCTTGGGTCTGAAGTCCTGGCGGCAGAATGATTACACGCGTCTCTGTTATCGTGTCTCCAGAAGAGCGTATTTGGGAGTTAAGAGCCGCCTCTAAAACGCCAAGTTGTTTTTGTCATGCTTTTATGACTGCTGAGCCAAGATGGGCAGAGTTTCATTCTCTCTTTTATATTTTACTTGTCTCATCTGGCATCCGTTTCTTTTCAGCCTGTAAAAGATGCCACTGTTTCTGCCAAATCTTAAGAGGTAAAACTATCTTGATTTTCTACATAGAAATTCATTTTCGTGAACTTTCCCAAGGCTTTCCAAACCTAAAAAGAATAGTATTAAAAGTTCCTTTTTTTTTTTTAAATAATACTTAGGTTGTTATTAAGATACTACTGCTACCACTATTATTATTTGTTTTTTGCAGACAGGTTTATGTGTGTGTCCCTGGGTGTCCATGTGTGTCCATGTGTCCGTGTGTGTGTGTGTGTGTGTGTGTGTGTGTGTGTCTGTCTGTCTGTCTGTCTGTCTGCCTGTCTGTTTGCCTCCCTGTCTGTCTAGACCTAGTTGTCCTTGAACTCGCTCAGTAGACCAGGCTGGCTTCAAACTCAGAGATTTGCCTGCCCCTGTTACTGAGTGCTGGGATTAAAGGTGTACACAACCACCACTCAGCAATTATTTTTATGTTCATGTATATGCCTGTTTGTGAGTGTGTATGTGTATGTGTGTGTGTATGCACATGTGTGTACGTCACGACCCATATGTGGACGTCAGAGGACCATTTGCGGGAGTCAGCTTCCTAACCATGTGGGTGGGAACCCATGAATCAAACTCAGGTGGTCAGGCTTGTTTACCTTGCTGGCTATCTTTGTATAAGATTTAAAGAGGAACAAAGGCACTCCACCTGATTTCATTTATTAAAGAATAGCAAAACAACAACAACAACAACAACAACAACAAAAAGACTACACTTTGACAAGGAATTAGTTACTTAGATGAAAAGATTCCAGAGGTGACCAGGGTAATGCACTAAAGTCTTCAGGATCTAGAGTGTTTACTGAATGTCTGACAATGCTGACTAAGTAGGAACAAAACGTCCCATTCCACTAAATGGGCATGTCCCGTGCCAGGCCAAATAGGTTTTATTTCAGAATACAAGGACGGACTGCCTGCCCTCCCTTGGGTGCAGGAAAGGGAGGGTGGACTAACTGGCCCTTACCCCTTCTCAGCCAGTGCTGGCGTCTTGAGGATCTGCCTGGCCACCCAAGTCTAAAGGCAAACGGATCAAACCAGGGCCAGCAGGGGCTGATGACCTCAGCACACTCTGGTGCTTGCCCAGGGCTGGGAGCGTGTGGCACCTTGGCATCACTCTGACTTCGTGGTGTATGGACTTAGCTCAGCAAAAGAAAGTTGGATCAATGGCACAGTCTGTCTCTCATACACATTCAAGTGGATTTGTCCCTGGTTATCAGTGCTAAGCTTAAAGGTGAAAACATCATATTAATTACTAGGAAGTTGTTCTGATATCTGCAGTAATCGGAAATGGATAGCACTGTTAAACAGTGGCATAAACAGATGGTATAAACAGTCACATGAGCTCAGCATGTGGCTGTTTGCTGAGAGCTGTTCGTGTGTTCCTGCTTCTTGATTGACTGTGCACTTGCTACACGTGTGAAGCAATTGGCTTGGATCTGTGTGTTTATCATAGTTCCTATCTCCCCACGGCCAAAGGAAACCATCACCAAGAGTTTATTGATTTAATGACAATCTTAAATTACCAGCTAGGGCCTGTTGAGACAGTCCCATCAGAGCCAGAGTCATTCTCAGGGAAAAATTCCAGCAATGACAGAGCCTTTGGAAGCCTCAGCACAGACCCATGGTCCTCTTTATCTGTTTTCTTCCTTCCTTCCTTCCTTCCTTCCTTCCTTCCTTCCTTCCTTCCTTCCTCCCTCCCTCTCTCCTCTCTCCTCTCTCCTCTCTCCTCTCTCCTCTCTCCTCTCTCCTCTCTCTCTCTCTCTCTCTCTCTCTCTCTCTCTCTCTCTCTCTTTTTGTGACAGGGTCTGACTGTGCATCTTTGGCTGTTCAAGAACTTACTTTGTAAACCCAGCTGGCCTCAAACTCACAGAGATCTACCTGTCTCTGCCTCCTGGGTGCTGGGATAAAAGGTGTGCACCACTATATCCGGTTTCTACTGTCCTCCTTAGGAGCCATCATTGAAAGCTCGTAAGTATCCAGAGGAACTTCATTTGCCCTGGGCCCTTTCTGGTATTCTACCTTCTCCACTAAGAGAAAAGAGCAAGCCAAACATGGTGGCTTGTAACTGTAATCCCAGCACCTGGGCAATGTTTGGCTATACCGTGAATTCTAGGCTAGCCTGAAAAATGGCAGAGGCTGTCAAAAACCAAACCAAACCAAACCAAACCAAACCAAACCAAACCAAACCAAACCAAACCAAACCAAGAGAAAACAAAACAAAACAAAACAAAAAAAACAAAGCCCCAAAGTTCCCCTTGTAGTTTATAGAGATCACACATTGGTTCTTACCCACCTAACGTCCCACACAATGGCAGTAAGAGCCTTCCCAGGACTTGCAGATGAGTAGAAAGACACAGGATTCCCTCTTTCCATCCTGATCTGGGTAGCAGACACTGGGACCAAAATGCTCACACATGTGTTGAGCTTAACTTTGACCTATGTGGCTTGTTAGTCTGGGACTTTCTGTAAGGCTGGTTAAGAGGGTTTAGAAATCAAGGAACTTCAAGTGGGCAGACAAGCCTCCCGATGCCCAGGGTGCCATTACCAGGTTTGTATTGGCACGTGGAAAAGACTGACTGAATAAGGCTCCTGTTGCATGGAGTCTCAGGAAGTCACAAACCCCTTGGATATAAACTCTAGCCAAGCTTGCTCTGGCTGTCTGTGCTTCTCAGGTCCAAGGGGATCATGTCTGGAGAAGATCCTGCCCCCGAGGGCATTGTCCCCTAGCTGGAGTTGAGCAGGAAAAGCCCCTATGTTCTAGGGCTCCAGGGTCCCCCATGACTTTCTTTAATCCAGTTTCCCTCTCAGTGAGGCCCACTATTTCTTGCAGGACTGTCCCAAGCTGTGGGAGCAAGTGGCACATCTCTTAACCCTGGGGCTGGGAAAAGTCCTCTTTTTTTTTTTTTTTTTTTTTTTTTTTTGTCTCTGATTGTAATTGCTGGTCCTGGAAGAATGGGGACAGCCTGGAGTCTGGCCCACTCCCAAAGCTTTTAAGTCCTTAGTCATCAGTAAACAGCTATAATGCTTAGTGTCTGGGTGCAGCTCTCTTGCGCTGGGTCGCCTTTGGTTGCCTGTGGTTGCCATGGATACAGCTTTGTCTTTGGAGGCCCATGAGCAAGGAGGATTTAAGTAAATCCTGATGGGTCAACATTTCCATAATACCAGAAAGAAAGAAAGAAAAAGACACATTTTCTTAAATAATTCCAACAAAATCCTTAAACAGTTCCAGATTAATAGCCAGAATACCAGCAGAATCCTCAAACTTTCATGGCTAGAACCTAAAGGGGTCCATGTTTTAAAGTGTTCAGGATTGGAAAGACAAATTCTATTAATGGTTCTAATGGTGGAAGTGAAAATAATTGTATTCCGCCCCCTTAAATATTTTGGACAATAACGTTTTTTTTTTTTTTCTTGCCAGTGCTTATTTTCCAGAATGTTCTTAACTCTCCAATGGTGTGTGTCCTATTCCAGCTAATACATGAGTCTGTGGTCCAATCAAGCCACGGTGTTTCTGCCTGCCTCTGGGGACTTGGTGACATTTGATTATGCTGCTGGACGATGGCCAGATTGAATTAAGAAAGTCTGAAGAGGAAAGACAGGGAAAGTACTTGGTTCTGCACTGTAACCCAACATCTCACGTTCTCTTTGGGTGGCTAGTAAGTCACTTCGGAGGAAGGGACTGAGGCTTGGTGAAGCAGCGGGCACAGGCTGGGAGCCTGAATGCAGCATAATTTCTATATATTTTGGATCTTTGCTCAAGAAACGCATCATTTAGTGGACTGCCCTTTCCAGCGCCTTTTGGTAGACTACACCGCCTTTGGTCAAGAGAACTCAGAGATTTCTGGGATGAAGACACCAGGCATGCTGGATCCCTGGTGTCTCCCCTCATCTTTGAAGACACTTGCATAATGTTCTGTGGCCAACACCAGGAGGCTGCCCCTCCTTTCCCTTCAACACCTAGGCTTCTTTGTCATCCCTTCCCTGTTGCTGTCTGTCAGGAACTGCAGTCACCCAGGGACCTTCTGAACTGGAGTGGGAAAAGCTGATGCTAATTTTCTTTTGCATGCCTGAGTTCTCACACATTTGTCTGTAGATGGCAGATTAGTTCTCAGCCTCTGCTTCTCCCAGGCTCAAGGCTCCTCCCAGTTCCCACTATTACGTCACCTGGCAATCACTGGAGCATCCACACGGACCGGAAGACACACTTGTCCTGCTCCAAATACTCCCATGCAAAGCCCTCTCTCTGTGCAGTTTAAAACAGAGTGGGTGGTGACAGTATCCCCCACCGCCACCATGGCCACCATGGTCATCAGACCGTCATTATTGTGCTGCGTCTGGTAGTCTGGGAGAAATGAGCCACTACCCAGACCAGGTGGAAACCACCCAAAGTTGCCACATCCAGGTGCAAATGCCCTGGGGGCCTAGCTCGAGCTGCCCCCGGGGACAGACGGCTGCCAGGTAAGCCATGCTGAAGGACACCTCTTACCTCGGCCAGGTCTGTTTTGAGGTGAGTCTGAGAGCACTCAGGTGGCTTTGGAGAGAGAAGATGAGTAGACAGTTGCTGTTAAGGTTCTGAAGTTTGTCTTTGACCCTCAAGGGAATCCTGACCCTCAACAGTTTCCAGACGGTTCTTCCAGTGCCACCGCAGAATGAGATCGACTCTGTGGAAAAGCTAAGGGCTAGACTGGTTCTTTCTGGTCTCAGCCACACAGAGACGGCTTTCATCTGGTTTCTATAGACTCTCTTCGTCAAACAGGAAAGAGTCTAAGGTTTGGGTTTTAAGTTGTCTTGCAGAAGTGAAGCTTCGGGTGACGCCCTAACCTGTCCAGTGACTCTTTGAATCCCAACCAAAGAGCAATCAATGGGAGGAAGCAGTGAAGGAAGCAGTGGTGCCGGGCCAAGACCTGAGACCCACCTTAAATGAACACACGCGAGTTATGGAAGGACGGGCGTGGTGGGTCTCGAAGGGTCCGAGAAGCAGGAATCTATGTTAGTGTCAGGAACCGCTCAGGTCCAGAATGTGCAAAGCCTTGAGAAACAAGTTGAGGGAAGAATACAGCCACAGAGAGTCTGGGAAGCGTCCTCCAGGGAACGGTCTCGCATGAGACCTCACTAAGACCTCACTAAGACCCTGGGAGTGGGGATGGGGGCGGGGGTGTCACTATCCTCTAAGCCTGTAGGGACTTCCTGGTGGCAAAGCTGGGATCAGAGTCCAGATCATCTCCATCCACACATTAGGCTCTTCCTTACCGCCGTGCGTTACGTTCTAGGTCACGTAGCTCAAAGGCTCTTTGGACTCTGGGTGAGGAGCATGAGAGGGAGGACCTGTCCCAGGAAGTAGTAGGATGTGTGGGAAAAAACGGGTGGGCAGGGTCTGCACGTAGGGGAAAATGGGCTGGGCTGGGCCAGCGCATAACACCGGGGTAGGGCTGGCGGGCGTGGGCACCTGTAGAGAGAGAGGCTGCCTGGCTATCGGGGAGGCCTTTGCCCAGTAGGCAGGGCCATTCTTGAATGGCTGGCCCGTGTACCTGTGGAGGAAGGCTGGCTGGGAAGAAGCTGCCTAGGTGGGGAGTCCTGGGTCCTTTCCTGGTGGCTGGAAACCGCCGAGGCCTGTCCCATGCCCCTACAGAAGAGAAAAGGAGATAGAGAAGTAAAGCGAAAAAGAAAAGATAGAGAGATGAGAGCTGGCCATGACCACGTGGAAAGAGGGGAAAGAAAGGGGGGGGCATGGGGACAAGAGCAAGGGCAAGAGAGAGAAGCAAGACAGAGGAGAGGCAAGAAGCGTCCTTTTATAATGGGCTGGGTTGCCAGGTAACCGTGGGGCGGGGAAAACCTGGCTGTAGCCAGATGATTGTAGGGGTGGAGTCCAGTCGGAACGGTTGCCAAAGGGTTGTGTCCAACAGGAATGTTCCCATCTTTTCCTTAGTGCTCACCAGGAAGTAAAACTATCCTCAAAAATTTCCCTGGAGCGGGTCTTTAAAAAATTATTCTTTAGATTTTATTTATATTTTATGTGTATGAGTATTCGCCTGTCCATATCTGTGTACCGTGTGCATGACGCGCCTGTGGAGGCCTAAAGGGGGCGTAAGATCTCCTGGCAATGGAGTCAAAGACAGTTATGACATGCCATACGGGTGCTGGGAATCAAACCTGTGTCCTCTAAAAGAGATGCCAGTGTTCTTTTTGTTTGTTTGTTTGTTTGTTTTGTTTTGTTTTGTTTTTTCGAGACAGGGTTTCTCTGTGTAGCTCTGGCTGTCCTGGAACTCACTCTGTAGATCAGGCTGGCCTTGAACTCAGAAATCCGCCTGCCTCTGCCTCCCAAGTGCTGGGATTAAAGGCGTGTGCCACCACCACTCGGCTGATGCCAGTGTTCTTAATCACAGAGCCATCTTTCCAGCCCCACACCCCTATCCCCTGATCCCCTCTTCCCTGTCCCTCCTCAGCAAGTCTTTTGAGCACTCTGAGATATCCAAGGCTTGGCATAGATGTCTATTTTTCCACATGACTTTCTTCCTCTAGGACCTCTGGAAGAGCAGTCAGTGCTCTTAACTGCTGAACCGTCTCTCCAGCCCATATTTGGGCTTTTTTTTTTTTTTTTTTTTGGTTTTTCTCTGTATAGCTCTGACTGTCCTGGAGCTCACTCTGTAGACCAGGCTGGCCTCGAACTCAGAAATCCGCCTGCCTCTGCCTCCCAAGTGCTGGTATTAAAGGCGTGTGCCACCACTGCCCGGCAACATTTGGGCGTCTTAAGAGCAGTTTTGCACTGTGGGTGCTCTGGGAAGAATGTACCTTAGCAACAGAGAAGCGCACATTCAAATCTGTGCGGTTCAGCATGGTGGCCAGTCAGGACTCACTGTCGTGTTTGCCTGAGTACTGTCGGCAGAGTATTGCTTGAAGACTCTAAGATGATGCGGGGATGTGGGCATAAACCTTGGTTTCCGGAAGGTTCTCCAGTTCCTCTCTTCTTGTTGGGAAGTTGAGGGCAGCCTTCTCATTTCTGTAGGAAAGAGCAGAAGTGGAAACTGTCTTATGCTCTTTCCTTATGTTCCCTCACTGGAGTCTTGTGTTTCCTATTTGTCCCTCAGGATTACCTAGGACACTGACATCTGTTCCCCGCCCCAGGTCAGCACCCCCAGGATTGGTCTTGTGTTACTGGAGCCTCTGTACAGAACAGTGTCTCTGGAGAGAGTCTCCCTGGCTGTGGAGGACTATGTGTGTGTGTGTGTGTGTGTGTGTGTGTGTGTGTGTGTGTGTATGAATACACATTTATGTGTATGCTTGTGAAAATCAGAAATTGAAATTGGTGTCGTCTTCAATTACTCATCTATCTATCTATCTATCTATCTATCTATCTATCTATCTATCTATTGTGTGTGTGTGTTCACACATGTGAGGGTGCCTTTGTATGCATACGCATGTGCATGCATATGGGGGCCAGAGGTTGACATCAGCTGTTTTCCAGGATCGCTTTTCCACGATATACATTGAGATAAGGTTTCTCACTTGAAGCCAGAGACTGCTGATCCAGCAAAGCCCAATCAGCTTTTCGTCTGGCAAGCCTTGGTTTCTGAAGCCGAGTTCTGGGATTCCGTGGAGTGGGGGGCTGCCAAGCCTGCCCAGAATTTACACAGGTTCTAGGACTCTGAGCCCTGGTCTTTTCTACGGCACAGCAAGTGCAGTGACCAGCTTAGTTTTTGACCTAAAGTCTTCCACTAGACCTGGAACTCATTGATTTGTCTAGACCTGTTAGCCAGCAAGCCCAAGGGGTCATCCTCTTGTTCTGCTTCCCCAGTGCTGGGCGGCACAGATGTACCACAGCTCCAGTCTTTGACATGGGTTCTGGGACTCAAACTCAAGCCCTCAAACTTGTGTGGCAGCTACTGTACCACTGGGGCCACCTCCCAGCCCCGAGGATTGTGTTTTCTCCTACCGTTCCCATTGCAGTCTGAGACGGACAATTTTCTCTGTTCTCCCTTCCCTTCTCCTTCCTCTTCTTCCTTGTACGTCCCCCTCCAACTGAAGTAGGACCTCTGTGTGCTTCTCCGTCAGTCTCCAGTGTAATCCCCCTGCCTTGGAGAGCTTGAGCAGGCTCTGAGCATCTGTTGTTGCCTGAGCTCGGTCGCTGCTAACTTACCTTTTGGGCTGCTTTGGCTCAGGCTACTCAGGGACACGGAAATCATCTATTTACAACAAATGGGGACCCGTTGCGGGCAAACTGAGATGACTTCAAAGGGCTTTGATATCAGCAGAGAGTATTAATGTTTCAGGAGGATGCCAGCGACCTGAAAACAAGTCGGTGAGCAGCCCAGATCACATGTTCTGGAGACATCTCTAGAGGCGGGCTTCCATCTTGGTGCAGTAAATGACACCTCAGGGAAAGCTGAGAAAAAGGAGCCGGGTAAGTTCCCTCTGGGAATGTGAAAAGGCGCCCCAGGAGCCAGATAAACTACAGCAGGGCCTCTGATAAAGCTATTGCTACAAAATAGCTATAACGCACTGATGTTGTTGCCTGCTTGGTGTCCATGACGGGGTCAAGGTTGGATTGGAGAGAAGGGCTAGGGCAGGTGGATACGAAGAGGCTTGGCTGGCAGAAGAGGCAGAGGGAGATGGTACCAGGAGGTCCTGGCTCAGCCTCCATATTCCCAGGGGTTTTACAGAGCAGAAGTATGTCCAATACTTCTTCTTCTTTGGAAACCTCAGTTTGACAACATGGAGATGGAAAAGGCGGGGAGAGGGAGAGCCTTCTTGTGCTTCCTCCGAGTGCGTGGTAGCTATGCCGGTGTTGCCCGGATGCCTTCTGCTTCTGTTATTGCTGGACAGTGTGCACGGTGGGCACTACCGTGTGGTCACTTGGTTCTGGAGAGTTTAAGAGGAGAGGGTCGCCGTTGTTGAAGTAGAAATATCACTTTGCTTCGCTTCTTGCTATCTAGAATGTTGTCTGTTGGTCACACCTAAGTTGTAAAGGCACCTGGGTGCTGTGGCCCCTAGTTGGCTCAAATTCTACAACCAGGGAAGTAAGGTGGGGAAAGGATGTACCGGGAGACAGCTCCTGTCACAGCTAGCTCCAGCCATCACCCTGCTACACACCTAGTCTCCCAGGAAGAAGGAACCGCAGCTGAAGATCGGACTGGCCTGTGGCCACACCCATGAGGCATTTTCTTAATTATTTTTATTATTTTGGTTTTCGAGACAGGGTTTCTCTCTGTAGCCCTGGCTGTCCTGGAACTTGCTCTGTAGACCAGCCTGGCCTCCAACTCAGAGATGGGCCTGCCTCTCTGCCTCTGAAGTGCATGGATTAAAGGCAAGGTCCACCACTGCCTGACTATTTCCTTAATTATTAATTTGTGCAGAAGTGCCTAGCCCGCCGTGGGCAGTGCTATCCCTGGGCAGGTGGACTTGGGCTGCATGAGAAAATAGCTGAGCAAGCCAGGATCAAGCCTCTGAGAAGTGTCTTTCACACGGTCTGCCTCCAAGTTCCGCCTTGAGTTCCTGCCTTGGTGCTCCTTGACAATGCAGTGTCATCTGTAAGCCAAATAAACCCTTTCCTCCCTCACATTGCTTTTGGTCATGGTGCTTATCACAGCAACCGAGAAAAAAGTGGAACAGTACCTCTTCAACAGATTGGAGGAAATCACGGTGAAGGCTGAAAAAAATTAGTGGCAGCTCTTCTGTGAACCCTGGGGGAGTAAAATCCAGAGACAGACAGACAGCTAACTGACAGGTCTCTGCAGAGGAACTAATTGGATGAAGTCATTTTTTTTTTAAAGACTCATGGAAACTTTGCTAAAGAAGAATCAAGGGTCAGCAATAATAAATTATTCATATATACTTAATATGTATGTGTTTTGCTTGCTTAATAGTAGGAGACAAGGTCTCCTACTATTGTCCAGGCTGGCCTGAAGCCAGAGCTGCCTTGAACTCGTGGCAATGCTCCGGTCTCAGTCTCTTGAGTGCTGGGATTACAAATGGAGGTAGAAAGGAAGGGAGGACAGGGGAGTGGAGGGACGAGATCAGAGACAGAGACAGAGAGAGACACAGAGACAAACAGAGAGACAGAGAATGAGGGGGCGGGGCTGGAGGCTTAACAGCTGAATCCTTTCATACACTGTCAGGGTCCAACCTTGACACAGGATCGGAGTTCTCAACTGGAAGCAGGGATATCTGGAAGGCGCATAATAAATATACACATGGTGGTTGCTGGGATTTGAACTCACGACCTTCAGAAGAACAGTCAGTGCTCTTAATCGCTGAGCCATCTCTCCAGCCCCAACAAGCAATTTTTCAAGGCTTAAAAAGTCTCTTCTCTCTGTCTCTGCTCTCTTTCTCTCTTGCTCATTCGCGCTCGGCTTGAGGCTGCACACACTCTGCATTCTCCTGCGCGCTCTGCTTTTCTCCTGTGCGCTTTTCTTTTCTTGCACTCTCACACTCATACACACCTCTGTGGGTTCCCCTTTCACTCACACACACACTCTTCACACACATCTCACACACACGCCTCATGCACTCTCCTTCCACTAGCACACTCTGTACACATCTCACACTCTCTCCACTCCCTGTTCACATGCTCTTCTCATGCTCTTCTCATTCTCTCTCTCTCTCTCTCTCTCTCTCTCTCTCTCTCTCTCTCTCTCTCTCTCTCTCTCCATCCGCTCCTCACAGTCTCCTCACTCGCTCTCTACATGCTCTCTAGCCTTCTCCTTGCCCCAGTCTTTTATTGATACTCCAAAAGCAGATTAAAAAAAAAAGACACTGTATAATCGTTGCCAAGTCAAATTCAAAAGAATAACCGCATCCCACAAAGAATCAAGAATTACAATTGTTCTCCAAAGCTTCAAGCTTCCCTATTCCTAGGCCTATAGCCAAAATAATAATAATTGCAAACTTATCATTACTTAAACTTTAACTTTAACTTATTATACTTCAGAGCTCAGAGCTCTGAGGCCAGCTACTTGCATTTTCTTGTGAAGCTCTAATGATAAATGCCATGGGCAAAGCTGCCAGGCAGTGGCCAGAAAGCCTCAAGTTAACCCTTAACTCGGTAGTTCCCCTAGCTTTCTGCTTCTACACATTGCACACAATGACTCTCCTAAGAGTCCCGGTGTTTTGACTTAGTTTTACTAATCTAAGATTTAACATATTCTATACTTGCTTATCCAGGAACCACTCTCAAATATGTAAAACTTATTTCATAACTTTAATAGGTTTTTCTTTCTTTGGGGGTCCCAATGTTGGCTCTAATTCATTTTCTAATAATTTCACCAAACTTTCTTTGCAAGTTAAGCATTAATCTGGAACTACCATTGTGCAGTTATTGCATTGTTTCTAAGACGAGAGCACACAGCATGCACCTAATTAAAGCAGTGATAAACTTACATTTACAGTTTGTATTCACTCCTTAAAGCTCCAAATATCACAATGTAGGTGACTTAAAACAGGAGAAATCTACTCTATCGTAGATATGGAGGCCAAAACTTCACGGAGATGTAGAAACGACTTTAATTTAGCATAGGCAAAAAGAGGAGAGTAGGCTTATGCAACATGTTTAATGATAGTGTCCCTGTCACCCTAATGATACTAATCATGTTTATTATGCAGATGTGGTGGCGGTCGTGGTCATCGGTCCCGCCAGCCGTGTCCTCTCTAGGGATGAACGGGGAGCTGGGAGGTCTGGAGAGTTTCACTTATGAGCCAATAAATCCTCTGCTTCTTACAAAATAAGTTCCTCGGCTTGGCTGGAGGAGGTAGACATTTTCTCTTTCCTTAAGCCCTATCTTTCCTCCTTCCTATGTTTATTTTTGTGCTGCCGGAGAGGGCTGGACACTCGCCTGGCTTGATCTTTGGCCAAAACAAAGGATTTGTACCCATGATTTGGGAAGGGAAAGGAGAAAATGTATTGCTTGTCAAGAGAACAACTGAGAAATTCATTTGGGTTTCAGGCAAGGACTGGGCGGTGGGAGAGGGCGTGGGGGCCGGAGCGAAGGATCTCGGGGCAGCCAGAGGGCAAACGCAGCCTGCTGCTCCTTGGGCGATGTTTGCTTTGCTGGACGAGCCTTTACTCGGCAGCTACCACGTGGCGGGTGGGGAGAGGGAAATGAGCTCTTTTTAAGGTGAGGTAAGTGCCTAGCTGCAGCTAGGGCAACTTGTGTTTTAATTTTGTTTTAGTTTTCTGGTATGTGTACATGCATGCGTGCGTGCGTGCACATGCGTGAGTATGAGTGTGTGTGTGTGTGTGTGTGTGTGTGTGTGTGTGTATGTGCACGTGCCTGCAATGGTGCATATTTGGAGGTTAGAGGACAATTTTCAGGAGTCGGTTCACTCTCTTCCACCACAAGAACCCTGGGATCCAACTCAGTTCAGCAGCTGCAGCAGCGCGTTTGCCCACTGAGCCTTCTCACCTGCTCCGGAAAAACTCTCTCTCTCTCTCTCTCTCTCTCTCTCTCTCTCTCTCTCTCTCTCTCTCTCTGTCTCTCTTTAAGGTTTATTTATTTTATGTGTGTGAGCACCCTGTCGCTCTCTTCAGACACACCAGAAGAGGGCATCAGGTCCCATTACAGATGGTTGTGAGCCACCATGTGGTTGCTGGGAATTGAACTCAGGACCTCTGGAAGAGCAGTCGGTGTTCTTAACCGCTGAGTCACCTCTCCAGCCCTTGGGAGACCTTTAAATGCTGGGGAGCTTTATATGTGACAGTCACTGTTGCTGTGTTCTGAAAGTGAGCTGGCCTGGCAGAGCCATTGTCACATGATGGGTTTTGTTAGACTTCTTAATCGTGTGCTCTCAGAGTTTCTAGTTCTTTCTGCAGTGTGCCCGATCTGGTTAGTGTTCTGGTGTGGTGAGAAACACTGTAACCAAATAGCAGCTTGGAGAGAAAGGGTTTGCTTTATGGTATAGCTTCCGGGTCATGATCTACTGCTGAAGGAGGGCAGGGCAGGGCCCTGGAGGCAGAAACTGAAGCTGTGACAGAGGAAAGCTGCTTTGATGCTCACGTTTCATGGCTTGCTCAGCTTGCTTTTTTTTTTTTATACAACCCAGAGACACCTGCCTAGGGAGTGACGCTGCCCACAGTGGCCTGGGCCTCCTACACCACTCATTAATTAAGAAGATGCCCCCATAGACCTGTCTATAGGCCAATCTGATGGAGGAAATTCTACTGAGGCTCCCCCTCTGAAGGTGACTCTAATTTGTGTTAATCTGACCAAAACTAACTGGCACCAGCCTCCTTATCCATGGCCGCGAAGCTCTACCTTGTTCATTTTGGACATACCTCCTCAAGCCGAGTCCTCTCAGTGTCTTCACCACTCAGGACTCCGTCTCCATGGATATGACAAGTGTCAAAGCCTGGCCTCACCTAGCTGAGCCTTGGTATTTCTTTAGGACTCTGAGGAGTAGAGACGGAACCCACTAGGGTCTCACACAGAGTCTGTGGACAAGGGGCCAGGGAGAGAAGTCATGTGGCAAAGGGCAGGAGCAGGGAGGGACAGGAAGGGCAGGAAGGGGCTTCTCCCTGTGGGTTTTCTTCAGCCACATCACCATCAAGCTGAGGTGTCTCCTACCAGGCTACACTTCTAGTTCTCAAATCATGGGGCTCCATCAGGGACCGTTGTCGCTCTGGGCTGGGGAGAGGTGGACAGAGGGAAGGAGGGAGAGAGGGGATTGAGAACCCCTCCATTCTCCTTTCTGCCTGTAGAGGTTTCCTGGATGTGATCTCTACAGGATGCCCACTTCTTGAGCTGGGCCTGCCCTTGCTGGCCACCGACTGTTTTCTTTGAGATCTGGCAGGCTATGAGTCAGAAGGCCAAGGCTGGGCCCTCCTGGTGGCGTGAGAGCCGCAGTCTCTGCCCCCCACATCTGATGCTCACCCGATAGTCAGCGGCAGGCTGCTGTGCCATGGTGACACCCACAGTCAGGTATACTCGACTCCTAACTGGGTTCTGGTTACCCTGCTCCTCACTGGGGTCTCACTCCGTGGCCCCTCCTCCCGCCCAGATCCCTGTCCACGCTGCAATGCAGACTTTGAGGGCCATCACTAATTCACCAGGTGTCCTCCTTCAGCCTGGCATGCATTTTTAATTTACATGTATATCAAGACTCAGGTGACATGGCCCCGCCCCCTGCTCGGTCCATGGCCCCGCCCCCTGCTCGGTCCGGGAACCCAGCCAAACTGACCTGCGAGCTGTTATTCCAGCCACCGCCCCGCGAAGCAGCACGTGTGTGGAGCCAGCTCTAAACCTTTCAAAGCGTTTTAAAATAGACTGGAATGAATTTTAGGCTGAGTGCCTTCGTTACATGGTTAAGAGTCCTGGTGCATTTATAAGTCCAGACCCCAATTTGATAGTCGAAAACTAAGACTCAGAGAGATAGAAAATCACTCCGTAGCCGGGCGGTGGTGGCACGCACCTGTAATCCCAGCACTTGGGAGGCAGAGGCAGGTGGATTTCTGAGTTCAAGGCCAGCCTGGTCTACAGAGTGAGTTCCAGGACAGCCAGGGCTACATAGAGAAACCCTGTCTCGAAAAAACAAAAAACAAAACAAACAAACAAACAAACAAACAAAAAACAACAAAAAAAAAGAAAAGAAAAGAAAAGAAAAGAAAAGAAAAGAAAAAAAGAACCCCCCCCCTCAGGGTCACACAGCAAGTCAGTAGCAGGACTAGATGAACACACGGTTCTTCTCCATCTCATATGCGCAGGCACTGTAGTTAGATGTCTCTGAAATGCTATATTTAAATCTCATAATTCAGGGCTGGAGAGCCGGCTTAGCGGTTAAGAGGACTTGCTCATCTTTCTGAGGACCCACGTTCAATTTCCAGCATCCACATCGTGGCTCACAACAGTCTGTAAATCTGTTTCCGGGAGATCTGATGCCCTCTTCTGTCCTTCCCGAGTTCCAGACGCACATGTGGTGCGCAGACATGCAGGCAAAACTTCCACTCACATTAAATAAATCTTTTTAAAGGGACAGTCCTAGTTCTAGGATTGGGGAGATCAGCAAAAATGCTATACAAATGTGAGGACTAGAGTTCGAATCCTCGGCACCTATGTAAAAAAACAAGGTACATGGCGCACATAAGAGTCTGTAATCCTAGCTTTGGCAAGTGGAGGCAGGAGCTCCCTGACTATTGGCCTAGCCAATCAGCGAGCTCCAGGCTTAGCGAGGGATCCTGGTTCATAAAACAAAGTACAGGGCAATAGGAGAAGACACTCAAAGTTGGCTCTGTTTCCCATAACTGTACACACACACACACACACACACACACACACACACACGAACACTTACACAGGCCATGCCCATACACAAATAATAAACTAAGCCTCATGACTCTAAACCAGTGCGTGAAATAAGTCTCTGACCTGTCCCTTGCTCCGAGAGAAAAGCCGAGGAGGGTTGTTCAGTTGAGGCGGCATGGTAGTGGTACTTATTATTAGAGTCCGTTCTTATTTTTGGCCTGCAAAGATAAAGGAATCAAATCAGACTATATGGATCGAGTACGAGGGGAAGAACGAGAGAAAACACTTAGAAAGGCTTCATTTCTGAGCGCTTCGGTTTTCTCCTCTGTGAAGTGAAGCTAGCCCTAGGGCCAGGCCCGCAGTGTTGAAAAGAGAAAGTGTATATATGTCAAGCATGGGCTGTGGGCCTTGTGTGACCATTGCCTGCATCCAGTGACAGGAGAGAGCAGGTGCCCAAGGCCCCGGGGCCTCCAGAGGCCCACAGCAGGGCCAGAGGACCCGTAGTTCTTCTCTCTTCCTCCCTCCCTCTCTCTCTCTCCACACCCTCCTCCTCCTTTCTGCATCTATTTCTTTTTGTAGAACTAGATTTGCATCGAGGCGCTCTGCTTGCTGGGCAAACACCCTTCCACTGAGCCACACCAAGCCTTACTTTCACTTTTTATATCAAGTTGGCATCTCAGAGAGTTGCTCGGGCTGGCCTGTGCTCACTTCGTAGCCCCGCAAGTTCCAAGCTTCTGATCCTCCTTTTTCCTCAGGATCTGTGGTAGCTGCAGCTGCGTGCCACCGACCCCACTGACAGCCCCGCCCCTCACTGACAATGATTTTCTCTGCAGATTTTTTTTTTTTTTTTTTTTTTTTGAGCTCCAGGGTCTCTCCCGCCCCCTGTTCTTATCTCACAGTTTATCTTACAGTTTGAATATCTCATTTCGTCCCTGGCTTTCCTTGTAAGAACGTTTGGTTCTGTCACTCAAATGCCTATGAAGACTGAGGGCAAATTACTTAACCTTTCTAAATTGGCTTTTCCATTTTGGTAACTTGTGAGTAACTCCTCTTCTGAAGGGTCCTTCCACTCATTAACTGGGCTCACCCATGTGACAATGTAGTTGACTATCTCTCGGAGACACCAGACATTCTTCCTATTCTGATTCCTAAGTTTCTGTCTTGTGCCTTCCCTAAAAAAGAAGGTTCTAGAAACTTTCACAGAGAAACAGGGTCTTTCTTCACTCCCCATTGTTTATTCCTTGGCTACCGTGGTAATCCTTTGTTTACCAGTCAGATTTAGTCAGACAGAGGAAAGGATTAATTATACTGTCACAAAAGGATTAAGTCTTCAGGTGGGAGGCAGACAGAAGGAAGTGATCACTTTAAGGTTATTTTTTTTTTGTTTTTGTTTGTTTTTGCATTCGTTAAGGATATTGTTTCTGTTCCTGGTAAAATGGCGGACGGTGAGGAAGTTGGCGGCCAGCAGCTCCTGCAGAGAGTGAGAAGGGTCTCACAAATATCCCGGATGGACAGCATGGCGATTCAAACCTTAGCCCACAGGGAAATGTCTGTTAGGACGCCACAAAGCTGTCAGTTGTGTGTTTACCCGTCTGTGCCCATCCCCAAAGCCGGTCTGTTCTCGGCCCCTCTGCTGCATCGTTTTAAATTGTGTGTCCCAGTCACTCTTGCCGTGTAGATGAACTCTGTTGAGGATCAGCTTGGGGGTGCAAGGATTCACGGTCTGGGGATGTGGGGTGTAAGGATTCACGGTCTGGGGATGTGGGGTGTAAGGATTCATGGTCTGGGGATGTGGGGTGTAAGGATTCATGGTCTGGGGATGTGGGGTGTAAGGATTCATGTTCTGGGGATGTGGACCTTTGGATCCAACCCTAGCACTGCCCTCAGCCAGCTGTGTACTGGGACATGTCTTTGGAGAGTCTCTGGATCTTTGTTCTGTCTGTGTGACACAGGGCTGGACAGACACCCTCACAACCACCCCATGGGCGTGTCCTATCTGCGTTCTGTTGCCTGTCAGAGTTCACCAGATCTGGGTTCTGGGCTTGGCTGGGTGACATGCCCTGGTTTTTTGTTTGTTTGTTTTTGTTTGCTTGTTTGTTTTTCAAGACCGGGTTTCTCTGTGTAGCCCTGGCTGTCCTGGAACTTACTCTGTAGACCAGGCTGGCCTCAAACTCAGAAATCTGCCTGCCTCTGCCTCCCAAGTGCTGGGATTAAAGGTGTGCACCACCATGGCCTGGCGACATGCCCCGTTAATAACCTTGGAAATCTCGATTCCAATGTTCAGATCAGAACTGTTCTTAGAGAACACTGCTCAAAAGAACAACAGGGTTTGGAGAGAAGCAAATACCGTTTCCCTACAGGCTGTGCGTTCATGTCCCAAGACATACACAGTGCTTGGCTGACGGGACCTTTGACCTAGTGACTCGCTATGGGAAGGGATCTGAGGACAGAAGCTTCTGAGCTGCTGTGTACACCTTGGTCCCCAGGGGCTTGGCAAAGACCAAGCCAGGCCATTCAAATGTACCCAGGTGGAAAATGTCCACACCCTCAGCTTAGATGAGACAGTAAGTCTCAGAATCACGTTAAATAGGGAAAGAGAAAAAGAGAGAGTCGAGGCTTATAAAAGACACAAAAATGTATGCAATACATTACCAAGCACATTGCACGCAGTCCGCACTCTTCCACCACAGGAAGCACCCACTCTGGTTTTTTGTTTGTTTGTTTTTGTTTTTGTTTTTGTTTTTTGAGACCCCGTTTCTTCATGTAGCCCTTGGCTGTCCGGGAAACCTTGTTCCTTAAGCCAATGAAGAAGTGTGCTATGCGGAAATAGCAGGATACAGAGGAGATAACAGGATACAGAGAGGGCTACAGGCCATCTGCTGTGGCCCCTCAGGTCCTTCCTGGTGCACAAAACATGCTTTCTGGCCCAGGGTAGTAAGAGGAGACCCCTGAGAAGTGTCTGTAGTCATCTGGCACCGTGGGGAGTGCTTACGTTCTGAGGTCCTTCCATCTTCTAGCAAGCCTTTTACCTAGCCTTACCATTGAATCAGAAACTCTCCCTCAGCAAGCCCTCGTTTGGAAGGCTTAGCCCCAGTGTGTGGTGCTGTTTGGAAGGCGATGATGGAGACTTAAGATGATGTGGCTGTTCTGGCAGAGGTAGATCGTCCACAGGGGTGGGCTTTCTAACGTTATATCCGCCTATAGTTCGAGCCTGTCTTCTCTGTATTCTTGTTGGCTCCCGCACATGACGTGGAAGTATTGTACCAAGCTCAGGTCACATCCTCAAGGGAGCTATGGTTCGCAACACCTATAAATACCTGATGGGTTGGTTCTAATCCAGGCTATTTTGCCTAGTTCATCCCATGAACTAAGATTTCCCTTTCTATAAGTGTGTCAGCCAGTTGATAGAATGTCAGCCAACATCAAATTTACGAAGAGATCAGACACATCACTTGCCTCCTGCTACCCCAGGGACGGCCCTGACCAGGAGGGAGTGGGTCGCAGAGTAGCCATGAGGAAACTTTCCTCCTTCCTTCTTCTTTCAGTATCAGTCTTCCCTGAGGAAGACAAGATGGCTGCCGAGAGCTGTAGTCACACCAACTCTCCTCAGTAATTCACCAGAAAAGACTCTCCCTCTTTCAGTCTTTCAGAAAGAGAACCAGGGTAGGTTGAACTAGTGCAAGCTCATTCAGAACTTCTGACGAATGGTCCACTTACACTGCACAAGAGCTTTGCAAGATGGCAGAACACATCCTGGGCTTAGAAAGGCAAATTAATAGCACACATACAGTGGGTGTTTGAATGAGAACGGCCCCCACAGGCTCATGTGTTTAAACTCGTGGTCCCTAGTTAGTGGAGCTGTTTGGGAGGGATCAGGAGGTGTGGTCTTTTTTGGAGAAGCTGTGACCCTGGGGGTGGGCTTTGAGGTTTCAAAAGCCCACTCCAGGCCCAGTGTTTCTGTCTGTCTGTCTGTCTGTCTGCTTCCTCTTCCTGCAATGGTGATCCTGGACTATCCCTTTAAAACTACAACTCAGTGCTTATTTGTTTTTGATTTATTTGTTTGGTTGGTTTTTTGAGTCGGAATTTCTCTGTGTAGCCCCTGGCTGTTCTGGACCTCACTTATGGATTAGGCTGGCCTTGAACTCAAAGATGCTCCTGCCTTTGCCTCTCACGAGCTGTGATTAAAGGTGTGTGCCACCACACCCAGTTAAATGCTTTATTTTCTAAAAGTTGCCTTGGTCATGGTATCTCTTCACAGCAATAGAACAGTAACACACACACACACACACACACACACACACACACACTTTGAAGAGGTATCCCTTGAGTCTGTTTTCTATACATTTCCTCCTCAGTGTCTGAGACAGTGTCAGAACACTTAAGAATAATGCTAGTCTCTTTGGTGACCTACCATGCTTAGTGGCTTACCACACTAGAAACAGACTTCTTCATTCTGTGGCTTTTCCATGCTTAAGACAATGGAGTCCTCTGAATTAGCCTGTGGTTGAGAGGAAGGAGAGCCAGAACTTCATGCTTCGAAGCATTTAGGCTCCTGTGGGACATTCGTCATGTTTATTCACGATTGTTAAGAAATGGCCCCATGGCCCCATCTTATGTATCTGTCACTGAGACACTGGGGAGGGAACATTTGGTGAATAGCCAGTTGTCACTGACGGCTGCATCTCCTAACCTTGGGTTTGGCAACAAGTTGGTACTGAAGAAATCTGTTCATTTTTTGTGAATTTTAGATATCACAGGGTGCCAGGGCCAGTGCAGGGTGGTGGTCTATGAGAAAATACATGACAAAGACCAAAACAAGGCCCTGGGAGTGCACACAAAAGGCTTAGTAGAGATGGGACTTCACTGGCCTTGAACTGGAGACAGCAGGTAGTCTCATCGGCACAGTGAAATGGCTTTTCTGCCACCCCCAGCACATGCCAAGCCCCTGGCCTAGGTCACTGTGTAAGGGATAAGAGGCTTATCTTAAGATTTCTATTGCTGTGATAAAATATGACCAAAAGCAACTTGGGAAGGAAAGGGTTTATTTCATCTTACAGATTATAAAGCCATCTTCCAGGGAAGTCGGGGCAGGAACTGAAACAGACCACGGAGGGATTGCTTGCTGGATTGCTCAACCTGCTTTTTTTAAATCCAACTTAGGACAACCAGCCCAGGTGTCTTTCCATCTCCATGGGTGGGGCCTCCCATGGGCAGACTCTCCCCATCAATCATTAATTAGGAAAACGTTCTATGGACTTGCCTACTGGCAATCTGGTGAAGGCATTTTCTCAGTTCATGTTCCTCTTTCCAGCTAACTCTAGCCTGTGTGGAGCTGACATCCTATCAGCCAGGACACAGCCCTCCACAGGCTGTGGGGGAAGCAGTGTGCAACTGTAGCTCTTTGAATCCTTTTTTAGGGTGGTAAAGGCCATTTCGGTGCTGTCTTAGTTAGGGTGTTACTGCTGTGAACAGACACCATGACCAAGGCAACTCTTATAAAGACAATGTTTAATAGGTTTATAGGTTCAGAGGTTCAGTCCATTATCATCAAGGCAGGGAACATGGCAGCATCCAGGCAGGCATGGTGCAGGAGGAGCTGAGAGTTCTACATCTTCCTCTGAAGGCTGCTAGCAGAATACTGGCTTCCATGCAGCTAGAATGAGGGTCTTAAAGCCCCCCACCCTCAGTGACAACCTACTCCAACAAGGCCACACCTACTCCAACCGGGTCACACCTTCTAATAGTGCCACTTCCTGGGCCGAGCATACACAAACCATAACAGGTGCTATTTATTACCCTTGATGGGAGCTTCCAGGAACTGGAAAGTCCTTTCCTTAGCCAACCAGCGGGGAGATAACGCTCAGACATACAACGCCTTTGACGTTGGCCCAGTGCTTAGCCTTCGGAAGTATCTGGTGTTTGTGGAGCAGATGCCTGATCCACTGTACCTTCTAGGGAGGTGTGTCCCTTCCGAGCAGCTTTCCCTGTGAGGTGCAGTGACTGGTCCTCAAGGCCTGACACATCTGGAGGCTGAGGTGGGGGGGGGGATCATGAGTTCCAGACTAGCCTTGGATCTTGTCTTAAAATAACAACCACAACAGTAATAGAAGAGAGGAGGAGGAGGAGGAGGAGGAAGGAGAGGAAACAGCAGCAGCAGTAACAGCAGGGCCTCGTTCCTGTCAAGTGAGGCCTGGCTGCTGAAAGGCCAGTCTGAGGGGGCTCTCGCTCAGCCTGGGGCACCCCCCCCCAGGCCTCCTCCCTGGGCCTCAGCGGATGGGGCAGCAGGACGAAGCCCACCAGAGCTCACCTCCCTTCCGCCTGAACGGACTCACTCCTAACCTGGCACTTGTGCCTGGAGCAGGGATGGGAGACCGTGAAGCTGATTTCCCATCTGCTTTTATTTCTGTTTTAGGCCATTTTGCTGCCGCCAAGCTTCCTGTTTGCTCATGGGGGGGGTGTTAAATAGATACACGATGCTGTATTTAGGGGTGTCATATTATTCTAGCACTCCCCAGGGAGGCACGAGGTTACTGCAGACACATGGGGTCTGCCGGCATAGTCTTCACAACAGCTTCTACCTGTCCGAATCATTAGGTTCCAGACAACAGGTTAAACACGATAGCTGTGCTCACCTGTGATTTCACACTCCCATTTTACAGAACAGCACCCCAAGGCTCAGTTAAGTTTAGGAATCTTGCAGTGGGTGACTAAGTCAGCAGGTGGCAGCCTTGAGACTTGGACGCAGGCTGACCACCACTGTGCATCACCTCTGTGGTGACTGCCTCTCTAGGACATCTGCAGGGCTGAATGAGCGGATGGCTGGCGTATGCATCAGGGCAGTCCACAGGGGACTTCGAAGTCCCATCTGCTGCCCGCCCGAGCCAAGCCGATGCTTGTTGACACTTGAGTTCTCTAGGGCACCTTGCACTCTAACAGCTGCTTAAACATGCAGGTACAGATGTTTGCTGTACTTCGAACTCTTCCTATGGGTGGTCCCCCGGCCTCTCCAGCCTCAAGTCCCAGGCTCGAGGCCTTGGGTGCCCCAGTTGCCTGTGCACGGTGGGACACGCTTTCCCCAGGTACTAGTCACCTTTAGTGCCCCACCAAGACAGCTGTCATTGTCTCCTCAAGACCCATCTGACACCCACAGGTCATTTATAATGTTCTGAGACTTTAATCCAACTGTGCACAGCTGGGCTAAAGGCAAGACACACTGGGATGGAGTGCAGTGGTGACTGTCTTATGCTTTATGACTGTCGTATATCTTTGTTCTCCCAGCCCATGGTCCCAGAATAAGGACTCAGACTCTACATCTATCTACAAATACCCAGGTCACACAGCTAGGTTCATTCCCTGACTAGCCATTTAAAATAACCCATTTATACTAATCTACCTTCTGCCACATGACTGGTCACCTCTGCTGAGGTACCAAAGGTGTGTTCTCCTCACACGTCCCTGCTGACTCCCGCACCTGGCCCTATCCCAGGATTCTTTGTCCCCATACATGTCCCATCTTCTTTTTTTTTTTTCAAAGATCTGTTATTGTATGCAAGTACACTGTAGCTGTCCTCAGACACACCAGAAGAGGGTGTCAGACCTCATTGCGGATGGTTGTGAGCCACCATGTTGTTGCTGGGATTTGAACTCAGGTCCTCTGGAAGAGCAGTCAGTGCTCCTAACTGCTGAGCCATGGCTCCAGCCCCCATGTCCCACCTTCTATTCTACCTTTTCCTATAGGCCACAGGTTTTTTAATTGGCAGGTGATGCATCCACACAGTATACAAGATCTTCTCTCTATAGAGCTAGAAGTCCTGGGTCAGTGAGCCGGGACTGGGGGCAGGGGGTGGGGGGACTGCATTACTTCAAAGCCTTTCTTTCTGTGACTGATGTTATCCCATCCCTCTCGGTTTCATTTTGGATGTCCTCCCGCCCCCACTTTACAAGCAAAAGAGATGTGACATTTGTCACTATGCCCACCCGATTGTCACCCACTGGAACCATGTTGTCCTTTCCTGGACCTGTGAGTGCCCCGCTCTTTTTGCACAGGAAAAAAAAAACAAACCTCCCATTCCACGAGAAATGCATGAGATTGTTAAGTCCTCTGAGAATAGGGGAAGGGAAAGGGGGTGTGGGCTGAGTGTGCAGGGAGGGGTCGCGGCTTTCTACCACCTCGGGCAACAGTTATAGTTGGTTCCTGATGACACTGGGTCCTTTGTCAGCCTGGTGTGCTTTTCCAGCTGTGTGCACACTGTTGCTCTAGCCACCCAGGGAGACGTCCTGCTCTCTACACGTGAGGCCGTCTGAGGGGAGCCCAGGTCTGACTGGGAGGGTAGGAATTTAGAGACACTAAGTCACCTGCCAACCAACCCAGACAAGAACCTTCACACACATAGTCACATAGCAACGGTGGGAGACGGGGCTGGCTGTAACTGGGACGGGCCACCGCACAGATGCTAGGCTTAGCAAGGGGGTTCGGTTTTGCTGTATCAGCTGATCAGAGTCTCCTGCACCCACTCATGGCTACCACTTGGTGTTCATGTCAGAGGCATGGGACACATGTTGGACTACCCAATCAGTCAAGACGCTGCCGGGCATCAGTGGGCATGTGACAGGCGACAGGGTCAGTCCTCATTCAGTGTCAATCTCCACCTAGCCTTGGCTATGCTTACATAGGTCCACAGACACGCCATGATGCTACCCGCCTGAACTGCACGCCTCTCTGTCTGCCCACCGAGCACACATCTACACAGAACCTTCCCTGGATTTTCTACTGAGCCCTGCTTGAGCTATACCATTATTGGAATAATACGGACCATCACAAGAGCTGGTTCATTTGTTTCTAGAGAACTGTTGGGAGGACTGAGATGCTGTGGTGTGGTCCCTCAGAGGGCCATCTGCTAAATGCACGGTGCCTACCCCGTGCTTTACTGGGAGGTGGTGCAACCTTTAAGAGGTGGGGGGGGGGTCTAGCGGGAGGAAGTTACAGCCTAGGGAACATCCTTGAAGGGGTCTCGGGGCCCTGATCCCTTCCGGTTTCTTTCCTTCCTGGGTGCCATGTGCAAACACCTATGCCCCGTTACACGCCCGTGCTCTGATTCTCTGGCTCTCCACAGGCCCAAAGTCAGTAGAGCCAAGGGACTGCACGGAAACTTCCAGAACTACTAGCCAACATCAATATTTCCTTTTTATGATTATCTCGGGCACTTTATCATAGTGATGGAGAGCTGAATAACATACAAGGCAAATTTAGTGCTCAGGGCTTTGTGTGTGACCGGCCACACATGATTTCACTGTCTCTTTCCCTCAGACAGAACTTACGTGGACTATATCTAATTTCTAAGAGACACTAGATATGATCCTTAAGGGATTGCCCCTTAAGGCATGTCTGAGACCTCCCAGGCAGGGGTCAACCAACTAATTTAGAAGTATCTTTCTCAGAAGGGACACATTATTCTCTCCTCGAAATATGCTGTGTTGTGCTAAGAACCAGATTAGGTGGAAAAATGGATACAAACTTCCTGTCAGACTTACGCCAGGTGCAGAGCAAAGGCCTGGGCCTTATCGCCCCTCCTTATCGAACGTGGCAAACCACTTGACAAAGGTCAGCAAAATGCCTGACACAATGTCTTTCTTACATCTGGGATTTCAGTGAGCCCCTTGTTGGTGTAATTAAAAGGCCACTGTCCTGGGATCTTTGAGAAAATGAAGGAGAGAAGAAAAGTGTTCCCAAGAGGCGAGGAGAGAGCCTGAGGTCTCATGTCTCCCTCTCCTTCATCACACTCTGCTTTTCATCTCTAGGCCATTGATCACTCTCAAAAAAAGGGAGTTTATTCTGGAGCTGATGATATTGGGGTGGCTTGGAGCCTCTCAGGAGTTTCCTTCAAAGCTGTGCTGAACACTTCTTCACACGGTCTTAGGATGCAATCTGTGGTCCTTGTCAGGGACTTCTGGCTAATACACATTTGTCCTTGGTGGTCCAGGCCGGCCAGGAGACTCTACCTGGCCTCATGTTCCAGTCTGGCAGAGACAGGACCTTGGACGAACTCCTGGTAAAGGGCTCCATCTCCTTGCCAGGCTCTCTGCTGTGCTCCAGGGAGGGGGAGGAGAGTGCACAGCCCTCCTGCCTTGATTATATGTCATCCTGATATTTTGAGGTCGGCTCCTCTAGCAACATTCCTGCACCCAGCTGGGTGGCACATGTGGAAAGAAAGGTTCTTTTGTAAAATGCTCAAGAGAACATGTGGACAGATCATTTCAAGGAGTGGGGACTATCAAAGGTCAGCTAAAAGCGGAGAAAGATAAATATGAGTTAGGACACATTCCTACCGTGCGAATGTGAAGACAAAGCCAGGATTGTTGGGAGGTCAAACCTTCCGCCCTGGCTAAACACACACCCCCCAAAGGAGCAATCTGAACCCCTAGGCTGGGGTCCGCTGGTGCTTCACAGTCGCCCACAGTGCTCAGGCTCTGAGACTTTGAGCACTAGCCTAAGTCTGAGTAGGTTTACCTCATCCCAAGTGGGACCCACACACCAATTCTTTCTTAGGGTCTTAACGGGATCAGGGCACCCAAAGGCTGCCCCCCAGAGCCAGCTCCTAGCATTGGATTGCCTCTCCTGTACCGCGAAGCAAGGAGCTGGGCCTCCTGTTGCGTGGTGCTTTGCAATTGACTTTAAAGTCATCTCAACAGGGCCGGTGGGATGACTCAGCAGGGGAAGGCTGACACCCTGAGTTCAATCATATGGAACTCCCATATGGTGGGAGGAGAGACCTGACCTTTGACCTTAACACATGCTCCATGGTGAGTGTTCACATATAATAACACTTTTTAAAAATGTTCATCTCAACTAATGGTTACCAACCAAACACCTACAGCTAAGCCAGGCGGTATGTCCTAGGACCACTGATGGAGCCATGTTGGGAAGCCAGGACACAGGTCAGCCTCGAAGCCCAGGTAGAAGGAAAAAGGTTACGGCTGCCACCACCAGTATAAACACTTTGAGTGGAATTCTACCCTGTCTCTGGAAGCATCTCACCTCTCTCCACATCTCAGGACGGTACCTTCCCCCTCTCAGGAGAGAGACAGCTGGGCAGGGCCAAGCCAGACCACACAGAGGGCTCTCTTTTGTGGGGAGATATAGGCACGAGCTGGAATAGCATCTCTCGATTTCAGACACACTCTCACTCCGTAGCCCAGGCTAGCCAGAAACATGCCTGTGGTCTTTTTTTCAGCACTGTTTGTCATTTGAATTGAAAGCTACAGCAAGCGGAGAGGTGCCACAAAACCCTGGCTAGGTGAGAGCCTGCCCAGGCCAGAGAACTGAAGGAAGGGCTCCTAAAAGCCCCTTTGCTTTCTACACGTTGGAATTTTGAGGTGAGTACATTTCTCTCTGTCCAGTTTCTCAACTGTAACAGGAGACTGCCACACTGAGCTGTCGCGGTAAAGGCTGGATGGCCGATGAAGTCAGGTTCTTAGAGAAGGGCTCCGCGCATGCTCAGAGGGGCGCCAGCGTGATTTGATGAGCACACTCCAGAGGTGGTGTCAGGAGCCACCTTGGCTTTCCTCTCACTTCTGATGTGTCTGGATGGAGACGCAGAATTTTCAGGCTCACTCGGGGTGCTGGATTTTTTTTTCAAATCTGGCTTTGAGGTCTGTCTCAGGGGAGGGCTCTAAGCTCTGAGCCTGCCCTTTTGGAGTTCCTGGGGAGGTCCCTCTAGGAGTTGAAAGCATGCTCCACATGGGACCGTCCTTTCATCCTGTGCACTGCAGGAGGCCGAAGGCTCTGACCCATGGCTGGATGCCCCACCCCAGAAAGCTAGCTGATAGCAGTAGACACCCTTGTGGCTTCCTGGTTGCCTCGCGTCCAGTTTATTGCTACCCAGCTGGCCTTCCCTGACCAGGAAAGAATTCAGGGTTGGTGGTGGGTCATGCAGATACAGAGGAGGCGGCACAACAAACTACACAAAATAACAGAAGCATCATCGGGTTTTATACAGATGTGCCAGAGAGGGAAGGGCAGGGCATCCTTCCGGGCCTGTGGGATGAGACAGGAGACAGCTGGGATAAACATGCACCAGAAGCAAGTGGGAAGCAAGAGAGAGGAAGAGAGAGGGAGAGAGAGAGAGAGAGAGAGAGAGAGAGAGAGAGAGAGAGAGAGAGAGAGGTGCCTGCTGGTTGAAGCCTTTGCAGGGAGTTACCCAGCAGGCCTCTGTGAGCACCAACAGCTGGGTGTGGAACAGGCAGGCATGGGTTTCGTAGAGTCACACCATGGTGTGTTGCTGCACAGGTGGCCATATTGGATGGGGGGAGGGGGCAGGATGTGAATCAACTTGGTCGCATCTGCTGTCTCATGATGGCTGCAAAAGGCAGCTCTCCAGATGGACCACACCGAGAGACTGGGAGGAGCCTGAGCCCTGGAAGACGGGGACTGACCTCTGCTTTTATTGTGACCGAGTTCTGCTCACGTTCAGATGCTGGCGAAGCAACCTAAGGTTATAAAGCGTTCAGCGTTGTAAGAGAGGAAACACAGAATCCTAAAGTCAAGTTTGTGGTCAGAAATTGGAAGGGCCATACCCACATACTGGTCAGCACCAGTCCCCAATGTCCAATGAGTGGGGCTAGTGATGGGGGAGGGGAGGGAGGCTGCTGAGGGGGAGGGGCTCCCTGGGGGAGGGGAGGGAGGCTGCCACCTGCATTCTCTTTGCCACCCTTCTTCCTCAGCACTCCTTAGTTGTTGTTTCTCCCTAAGGACGGAGTGTGGGGAGGGAGGGATGGGACAGTGGAAAGCTCTTGAGGCTCACCTGCCGCTGTCTGGCCAGCTCTGTACTCCATGCTGGCAGACACCAGATCTGACCTCCTGTCATGGGGGCACTTGTGGGTTCTTCAGAAATCTCCCTCCCACTCACCTCTGCATCTCTGGGCATTCCTTCGTGCTCCAGGGGAAAGCGTCTGCACTCTCCCCTTGAAGGATCCCGGTGGTCAAGCAGCCGACTTGTCTAGCATGGTGGAGAGCATCCGGAGACACCCTCCCCCATGGCCCCTGCATTGACCTCTTCTTGTCTATCCCCCAGTCCCCGAGCCCCTTCCTGACAAGGTGCTTTTCCAGCTCTGGAAGGGCAGGCCTTGCCCGGTGCGGGCTCCTCTCCAGGCTGGCCAGCCCCCAGCTAGGCCTTCTCCACTCTTTAGGTTTCCTGTCTGAAGACAGGCACGAGCCTGTCCCAGCTCCGTCCCCCACATTCACCCTCGAGGGGTCTTCAAGCTCTCTCTGCTCTCTGGAGGTAAAGGGAGACCCACCCTTGGTTCTTTTTTTGTTTGTTTGTTTGTTTGTTTTTTGTTTTTTCGAGACAGGGTTTCTCTGTGTAGCCCTGGCTGTCCTGGAACTCACTCTGTAGACCAGGCTGGCCTTGAACTCAGTAATCCCCCTGCCTCTGCCTCCTACCACCCTTGGTTCTTAAAAGAGGACTGAGACTCAGAAAACTAGCGCTATCCCAAGCCATCTCTTCCCACAGCTCTCCCAGCTCCCTGTATGCAAAGGCAGCAGGGCTTCCAAGAGTCCCAGGTGGCTTACTCTTACCCAGGTCTCCAGAGCCTTAGAACTCAGTGCCTGTGGTGGTTTGAATGAGAATTGCCCCCTAGGCTCATGTTTGAATGCTTGGTCCTTACTTGGTGGAACTGTTTTGGGAAGGATTAAGAGGTGTGGTCTTGTGGAAGAGGCGTGTCCCTGGGGGTGGCTTTGAAGTTTCAAGAGCCCATGCCAAGCCCAGTCTTGCACGCCCTCTTGCACGCCCTCTCTGTCTTTGCCTCCAACGTGTGAATCAGATGATTTCTCTGCTATTGGCTGCTACCATATTCTTCACGATTGTCAAGGTCTCACCCTCTGAAACTGTAAGCAAGCCTCCAATGAAATGCTATGTGTTATGAGTTGCCTTGGTCACCGTGTCTCTTCACAGCAACAGAACAGTGACTAAGACGGTGTCTATGCCCTGCTGTCTCACCTGCCCTCCCCCACACTTATCAGTCACCATCATTGGTTGGTAGACAGGAGTGGGTGGTTACTAGAAGATGGCAGGATGGGCGGCGAGGTGGCCGGAAGGAGGCCAGGACGTCCCTTACACAGGGGGCTTACAGCAGTGGCCCTTGCTTAGTCAGGCCCAGCTTTCCCATCTTCTGTGAAAATGGCATATGATGACAAATTATAAAATATCTTTAACATACAGATCCTGACTTAAAACTCAAGACAACTCAGTGGAATAACTTTATGGTTCCTGGTTTTACAGACATGAACACAGGCCTGGAAAATGGAGTCATAATATAGGGAACAAGAAAAAGTACTTGTTCTGCCGGGCGGTGGTGGTGCATGCCTGTAATCCCAGCACTTGGGAGGCAGAGGCAGGCAGATTTCTGAGTTCGAGGCCAGCCTGGTCTACAGAGTGAGTTCCAGGACAGCCAGGGCTACACAGAGAAACTCTGTCTCGAAAAAACAAAACAAAACAAAACAACAAAAGTACTTGTTCTAAGTACTGCCATTTTGTTTTCAGACTCCATTTTAATTATAGGGTGAAACTTGGTTCTAGTTCCCAGGCCCTAGGGGAACTGGGGGATTGGGGACTCAATCAGTAGCTAATCAGCTTTCATTATTCATCATCTGTTCCCCCAAACATAATGACTGTCCCTAACTACAAAAGAACAAATGGATTTTATTGGTTGGATTATAAAACCTACATTCTGTAACAGTTGATCAACCACATAAAGAAAGATCCTATCCCTAAATACTGATTGGTGGAAAAATGTGACTGTAACTTGGCATAGAGGTTTGTGGTTTCCAAGCTTAAAAACTCCAAAGCATTCTGGCGCCAGGTCACAGTTCAGCTCCCAAGACTGTTTTGTGTCCCCGATCGATCAACAGTGGCTTGATTAAAATAAACCTTTGTCAACAGCACTGACCTGGTGTTTGAGTTGTGTTGGAAGTAAGTGGGCACCACAGCAATAACTCAGATCACACAGCTAGAAGGTAAATGTCTTAGTTTCCTTTCTATTGCAATGATAAATACCATGTCTAAAAGCAACTTTACACATCCCAGTCACCATCCATCACTGGGGGGCGGGGGGGGGGGGGAAGCAGGAACAGAAATGTAGCAACTGAAGCAGAGGCCATGGAGGAAACTTACTGGCTTCTCCCTCAGACTACTTTCTTTTTTTTTTTTTTTGGTTTTTTGAGACAGGGTTTCTCTGTGTAGCCCTGGCTGTCCTGGAACTCACTCTGTAGACCAGGCTGGCCTCAAACTCAGAAATCCGCCTGCCTCTGCCTCCCAAGTGCTGGGATTACAGGCGTGCGCCACCACGCCCGGCTTCAGACTACTTTCTTATACAACTCAGGACCGTCTGCTCAGGGGTAGTAGGATCCATAGTTAGTGGTACATCCTAAATCAAGCATTTGTCAAGAAAATGTCCTGGGGGCTGGAGAGATGGCTCAGAGGTTAAGAGCACTGACTGCTCTTCTGAAGGTCCTGAGTTCAAGTTCCAACAACCATATGGTGGCTCACAACCATCCATAATGGGATCTGATGCCCTCTTCTGCTGTGTCTGAAAGCAGCTACAGTGTACTCACATATAATAAATAAATAAATTAAAAAAAAAGAAAGAAAGAAAGAAAAGAAAGTGCCCCACAGGTTTGTCTACCGGCCAATTTGATGGAGGTATTTTCTTAGTTGCGCTTCCCTCTTCCGAAATGACCCAAGCTTGTGTCAAGTCAACAACAACACCACCAAAAAACTCAAAAACCTTAAAGGTAAATCTAATGAACAACCCACTCTATCCATCACAGTGAGCAATAAATATATTAACTCATCAGACTTGAGCATGTTCTTGTTATATTGTACCTGAGATGGGGGTTGGGGCTCCAGTAATCCTTAGATTGGGTGGAGTGTTGTCTTTGGAAGGAGAAAGTTGGAGGAGCCACTTGGCCGGCCCAGCTTGCTGTGTTCTCAGTAGCTGTGCACATTCTGCCTTCCACACTTGTCCATTAAATAGAATCAGCTACTCTGGGGAAACATCCATAGCTTCCCTGTCTATGCTCCATACGCAATAGCTCACACACCCTACTTGGCCAACCTAGGGCCTTAGGCTCTCCACCCTATGGCCAACTCTTCTGGGTAAGACCTTGATAAATGATAATGACTCTGCCCAGAAAAGGGCCTTGGGAGAGTGCCCACAATCCCAAAGAAGGAAGAGGGATAAAATGGTGGCCCAGTGCAGATGGCCTTCACTTACACTTTGGCTACCACGATCCCAGAATTACCCATGAGTCTTTGTGCTCTTTTCTACACCATTTGATTTTTTTTTGTTTGTTTTGTTTTGTTTTTCAAGACAGGGTTTCTCTGTGTAGCCCTGGCTGTCCTGGAACTCACTCTGTAGACCAGGCTGGCCTCGAACTCAGAAATCCACCTGCTTCTGCCTCCTAAGTGCTGGGATTACAGGCGTGCGCCCGGCTTGATTTTTATTAGTAGAAGAGAGGATCACATTCTAAAGAAGCAGAAGGTGGAATTTTGACCTTGATTTTCCTTGCAAGAGTTATGGTATTTTGCTTTAATCTTTGTGTCTAAGATAATCAAAGCAACATACACAGACTGCAGAAAAATTAGAAAGTACAGAAGAGTATATGAAAATAAGTTTTTAGAAATTACGCATGAACTTTATGCTCTAAGATTTTTGTGTATTTCCTTCTAACATCATACTGATATATAAATCACATGTACACATTAGCTTTAATTAACATTAGAAATGTACATAGATATTTACACATGCTTTCCCCCACCTTACGCTTATGTTCCAGCATTAAGCTTCATGGACTTTCAAACAATGTGCTACATGACACACTCCAGGTTGTGCAACCAAAGCAGGCAGTGGAACACACTGAGAGGGATCATGTGAGCACTTCCTGGAGACTTCCCCCTACCAGAGACCCCCAGGCTGCCTAGCCTGAAAAAACTGACCCCCACAGTGCTGGTGAACCTATACATCCTCTTTTGTTGTGGTTCCTTAAACAATAAACTGAGTGTTGAGCCCCAAGTTCTTGCATGCCCTATGGCTTGGGGTATGACCTACCACAAGAGCACCCCAGGACGCTTGTCTGTGCACCACAATGCTCTTTCCTATCTCCTGAAGCTCCGGCTCTCTGCACTCTGAGGCCGCTCTTTCACTGTGCGTTATGGAGACGCCTGAGTGCCAAGTCCTCGCCTCGTCCTCCCGTCTGTCTGGAAAGCCCTTCTCTGTAGAAGATCATTTGACTCCCGAATGAGGGCACTTTGAATTGGGTTTTGAATAATGCATCAAACCCTGTGACCTCACGGTATCTCAGAGGATGGCCCTGCTTTGCCTTCCAGTGGAAGTATACACTACACTTAACTGAAGGCATTCAGAACTTAAATGATTTGCAATAGGTCATGTTGGAGGTTAAAATACCCAGACAAAAGCAACTTGGGGAGAAAGGGTTTATTTTAACATACAGCTCCCACGTTATCGTTCTTCATTGTGCGGATTCACAACAGTGAAACTTGTGGGAGCTCGTCACCATGAATCTATAGTCAAGAAACAAGCAGCGATAGATGAATACGTGCACGCTCACAGTGGACGTGTCTTCCTACCTTAGTTAACCTAAGACAGTCTCTCACAGGCAGGCTCATAAGCCAACCCAGGGTAGACAGATCCCCACTGAGATGCTTCCTAGGTGAACGTGGTTGTTTACAACTCAAACTATCTTAGGGGCCTCAGACAATATGTAAATGTTGTAAATGTCAATGGGAGTAGAGACAAAATGGCGTCCAACACTATTCTGAAAGTTCTCAGCCTATAACTAAGGGCTCCTCAACCCCAGTCATTGTGGATATAGCCTATTGCAAAAGTCATGCAATGATTCACATGTTGAGAAGTGTTTCTTTTCTTATAAAGACTTGCTAGAAACAGCTTTAGCCACATTTTTGGACTAGACTGTAATTCAACCTTCCACTATTCCTTCAGATAATCCCCATTTCCACAGTAGAAATGGATTTATCCCTTGGCCACACTACAGGTCTGGGATTGTGAAGAAGATGGCGAGAGGGAAAGACATTTCTAAATGGAGAACTATGCTGAGGGCTAAACATAGTGCCATACACTCGAAATCCTAACTGAGGGAAAAAGAAGAGGTACAATTGTGAATTCTAGACCAGGCTGGGCATACAAATAGGCCTGGATTAAAAAACAAAACAAGCCGGGCGGTGGTGGCGCACGCCTTTAATCCCAGCACCTGGGAGGCAGAGGCAGGCGGATTTCTGAGTTTGAGGCCAGCCTGGTCTACAGAGTGAGTTCCAGAACAGCCAAGGCTACACAGAGAAACCCTGTCTTGAAAAAACCAAAAAACAAACCAAAAAACAAACAAACAAAGAACCCAGAAAAGAACAGACGCTCGGAGAACTTAAACATCAGTCTTTTCAGAATACTGTGAAGAGGGTTCGTAGTTGCCAACTAACCAACCTGGCCCTATCTCAGGCTTGCACGCCATATTATAGTACAAACAAACTAGATTCATTCCTGTGTATGATTAAGCCTCTGTTTTTTAAGGATTGGGCTATGTCCCACCTGTAACTACAAATGGTTCTGTACTGCCTGTTCCAGGCATCGACCTTGTTATGACTACCTTGTTATAGCCACTGTCGTGACCACCTTGTCACGACCACCTTGCCACTGTGCCTTCGTTTCAGTAGGTTGTCATGACCAACTTGTTGTACCTGTGCTCTGCTTCTGTGACCTGTGTATCTGCCTGCTAACCCCCCCTTCTCCGAGTTATAAAACCCCTAATCTTCCCCGTGTCCAATGCTGATCTCCTGAACCCCACCTTAGGAAGAGACAGCCCTTGTGCATGAATATTTGGATCTGCTGTCTTTCTCGCCTCATGTGTGGGATTAGCATAGACTGCGATGGTTTAGGTGGTTGTGGCTCTGAGGGAAGCGGCTGTGAGAGCGAGAGCCTACATGCTCTGCTGAGTCGGATGAGGAGAGACTGAGGTCCTTGGAGTTTTGCTTCTTCCCTCGCTTCAGGCTCAATCTGTAATGTCACCTCTGGTGGAACCACAATGGTGGTCTCACAGTGTACTCATGTCACACTTGCGTTTGCAGCGGGAATGTAGTTTCTTCATAAAGCCTCGGGGGTCCTCACAATTTATTGCAGTGTTTCTCAGCTGTCCTAATGTTCAGACTCTTTAATGCAGGTCCTCATGTTGTGGCGATCCTCCGCCCCCCCAACCATAACATTATCTCATTGCTACTTCATAACTGTCATTTTGCTACCATTACAAAATTTAATGTAAATATTTTTGGAAATAGAGGTTTGCCAAAGGAGTCTTGACCCCATGGGTCGAGAACAGCTTGCGGATCTAAATCCAGACATTTAATTCAGAACAGTAACTAAACCTGTCTCCTGAAAGAGTGCTCAGTCTGCTAAAGCAAGGCTGTTTTTCTTTTACCATTTCTGTGCCCCACCTCACCTGTTCAAGGCCCAGTTCAAGGTTCCCCCCCACTCCCTCACCCCGCTTTTCTCACTGGCTTACACGTCCTGAACGCAGTCCATCACGGAGGGAGGTCAGGGAGGTACTTGAAGCAGTGATAGGGACCATGAAGGAAGACTGCTTAAAGATTTCCTCTCTATGATCACATTCAGCTACCTTTCTCCCATGGCCACGTGATAATGAGAGGTAGCACCGCCCACAGTGGGCTGGGCCCTCCCAACCAATCACTAATTAAGAAAGTGCCCCAGAGATTAGCCTACAGGTCCTCCGATGGAGGCAGTCACTCAACCAATGTCCCCTTCTCCCAGAAGACGCTAGTTTGTGACACGTTGACAAAATACAAACCAACCCAGGCTCCGATGACTCCACAGAGCTGCGTTAAATGGGTGGTGCCGTCCTCTTCCTCTCTGGTCTTGTCACACAGTGACTAGGAGAGGCTTAGGTCAGCGCCCATTACAGGGGATCCCTGAGGTTTCTCCGTTTTGTCTGCAGGCTTCCTCTATCCTATCTGAACTTGTTTCCTATAGTTGTTTTAACAAATGATCACAAAGATAGTGCTTAAAGCAATATAATTTTGTTTTCTTTCTTCAAGGTCAAAAATTGCATTTGTGAATTTTTAGTAGCTGTAGTGGCCCACATGAGATGAAGCCAGTCAAAGGTCCGCTCAGCAAGGGTGAGAGGAGCTCAGAAGGCCTAACCACTAGCTGAGGAACTGTTGGAGTTGGACTTAATGGGTTATTGAAAAAAATAAGATATGCAATTGGGAGAGAGATAGGTATGTATAGATATGGTTGAATTGGAGGGGGAAATGAAGGGCAGGTATGATCATATTTTCTTGTATACATGTATGAAATTCTCAGAGAATAAAAACTTATCTATTGGTTAGTTTCCGTCAATTGGACACACCCTGGAAACATCTTGGAAGAGGAAATCTCAATTGAAGAATTTCCTCCATCAGATTGGGCCTGTAAGGCATGTCTGTCTGTCTGTCTGTCTGTATGTATGTATTTTCTTGATTGATTGATAATTGATGTGGCAGGGCTAGCTCAGTGTGGATGGTCCTGAGATGTATAAGAAAGCAAGCTGTGGGTCTGGGGATTTGGCTCAGTAGTAGAGCGTTTGCCTAACAAGCCCGAGGCTTTCGGTTCAATCCTCAGCTCCAGGGTCAGGTGGAGTGGGGTAGGGAGACAATCTAGGCAAGCCCCTGGGCCAGTAAACAGGGTCCTTCAGTTTCTGCTCCAGGTTTCTGTCTTGAGTTTCTGCCTTGGTTTCCCCTGCAGTTTGGTTTTAGTGTTTAGCCTAACAGAGAAGTCAACTCCAACAAGCAGATCTGTGTGTATCTATATTTCTGTTTATATCCATCTCGTGTCTACTTTTATATACTATGTCTCATTTACACTATATATTTATTTTTAAAATATGTGTGTATGACAAAGTGGGTCTCCAGGGATCAGAATCAAGGTGTCAGTGAGTCCACATTCTCTTTGGAACTCTGAGGGCAAAGCATATTCTTTTGGGATTTTTTTGGGCTGCCAAGGTTCCGCTTGACCTCAAATGTCTTTACTCCTGCACCAGTTTTTATTTAATTTTATTTTAATTTTGAGCTTATAACATAATTATACAATATTTGCCCCTTTTTTCCTCCTTCCAAACCCTGCCCTATACCCCTCCTTGCTCTCTTTCAAATTCCTAAATACATAAATACAATCTGCTCAGTCTATACAAGGCTACTTGTATGTATGTTTCAGGGCTGAGCATTTGGTCTTGAATGGCCAGTTGGTCTGCTTTCCCTGGGGAGGTCTCAGCCTTCCTTAGTGACCTGGAGCTCTTTGTGTGGGTCTGAGGCCTGGGGTCTTTCTTCCATCCACTTTGGCATGGCTGTTGCTGTCCCTGTCCAGCTCATGTTTGCACAGTCATGTTGGTGAGACGTTGTGGGCATCGCTTCTGACATTACTAGAAGACACAACCGCATGGCAAAATTCCTTGGCTCTTACTGTCTTTCTGCACCCTACCCCCTTCCTCAATGTTCCCTGCTGCATTAGCGCTGGGCCCGTGAGTTTGCTGGATAGAACAATCTTAGCAGATGTTTACTTTCAGAATTTGAAATATATCTTTCTATGCTTTCTTGACTTTCGGGGTTTCTGCTGGTAGATTGGAAATTATCCTAATGTGTCTCGTTTTGTAAATGACATGGCATTTTCTCATAGTTTTTGTTTTGTTTTATTAACCAGTGCCTCATATAACCCAGGCTAACCCTGGACTGCTCATCCTCCTGCCTCCACCTCCCAAGTGCTGGGATTACAGGTGTGCCCAGCTTCCTGTTACTTACTTGTTTGTTTTGTGCTTTGACGTCTTGACTGTAATAAGCCACAGAGAAGTTTTCCTCCAGTCTAATATTTTGAGGCTCTAAATGCCTCTAATGCTTGGGGATCCATGTTTTTTCCTAAATTGAGGGGATTTTCAGCTTTAATTTCACAGAATAAACTTTCTATGCCTTTAGTTTTTTAATCTCAGCTCATTTTACTATGTGGAGAAGTACGGTATCTTGATCCTATCATAGAGAAGCTGTGTACATGCCTATCTATGTATTATCTATTTATCTATCATTTGCCTATCTATATATCTATCCACTTATCCATGAATGTTGTATGTATGTATGTATGTATGTATGTATCTATCTATCTATCTATCTATCTATTATCATCAGTCTATTGGTGTCTCAAATGTAGCATTTACTTGATTTTTTGTCTTTCATACCCAATATTCTTTCTTCTTAGTCTAGCCTGTTGGTAATTCTTTCTACTATGTTTGTTTGATTTACTGAGTTTTTTCATTTCCTATATTCCTATTTTTTTGTGTGTGTTTGTTCAAAAATATGCTTGCTTTTGCCTTAGTTAAGGTTATTATTGCTGTGAAGAGTCACCATGACCACAGCAACTTTTATAAAGGAAAGCATTTAACTGGGACTGGCTTACAGTCCCATGTTTTTAGTCCATTGTTATCATGGCAGGGAACTTGGAGGCCGTCAGACAGATGTGGTGCTAGAGAGGTAGCCAAGACTGAACATCTGGATTGGCAGACTGCAGGGAGAGAGAGATAGTGGACCTGGTTTGAGCACTCCAAACCTCAAGGCCTACCCTCAGTGACACACTTCCTCTAACAAGGCCACACCTCCTAATTGTGCCACTCCCTTTGAGTCTATGGGGGCCAGAACCGGTTTATTTTAATTTTTCAAACCACCACAGCTTCTGAATTTTTGGCCCACGTTACTGATTCTCTCACCCACGCTGCTGACTCTGGCAGTCCATTCATGTTACCAACTGCATTATCCATGCCACTGACGGTCGCCTTCATCACCGACGGTGTTGCCTCGCTCGCCCATGGTGCCGACGGCCTCACTTGTGTCACCGACTGTACCATCGATGCGGCTGACTCTCCTCTCTAGATCCCGGATTGATTTCCCTATTCCTAGTAATGGGCTTATTTGTATCAACTTGATTTGTTGTATCAACAATTGATAGAAATAATTAATAATTCATCATTTTTTACAAGTAAACCTTTGCATTCTCCATCTGATATTTTACGTACTTCACCATCTTTGGAGTTAGTAATTGGGAAATTATGCTCCTTTGGAGAAGTCATGTAATTCTGCTTTTTCGTGTTCCTTGTTGGCACACCTGCTTCCCCCCTCTGGACAGGGACGCTGTCAGGCTGGAGCTGCAGGCTGCCCAGTTCTTCCTGTTGGTTCACCTCGCTCAGATTTCGGATGCTCTCTTTCTTCAGAGTCAATTCTCTCTCTTTATCTTGACTCTTCGGATCCACCATATTTCACGGAGGCAGCTCCTAAAAGTCTATATTAGAATATTTCAAAGCAAACTTTATATATCATACAATTCCTAAAAGGCTTTCATTCAGAGATGAAAAAAAAAAATCAGTGGTTTATCACTAGATTTATTTGCGCTGTCTGATGCTTGCTAGCAGGGGGGAAAGGAAGCCAGTCCTCCTCCTGGGGATCCCGAGGAACGCGGCTGAGCAACACGTCGACTTTTGACTTCTGGCCTCTCGCGTCATAACAAACACATCTGGGTCAGTAGTTTGTTAGGTCATCCATCGGAACTCAGGCCGAGATGCTCCGTCCCCTTTGGATTTAGGAAGGTCACAGAGCTGTTCCTGGAGGAGAGCGTGCCCAGTGAAGCGGGCCTTTTGTATGGTGTCCTGCCTGTCGCTGTGCTGAGCCTGAGGCGCCGCAGTAAGGGATAGATACACCGGCCAGCACCATTCACCCTCTGAGACACCTCGCCAGCCCAGACACTGCATTTGAGCCGTGAACGTGGGAATTCACCGCTGTTCACGTGTGGCCGCTGCAGTACGTGGCCTCCATTTTCCTTATGAACGCCCACCTCCGGTCTGCAGTACATGTCTGTACCTGTGACCCCTTCCAGCCTGTCATGGAGCCCTATTCCCACACGGGAAGGGGGTGCTGTTGCCAAGGAAGCATCAACATCAGGATGTTCTGAAAAGCGAGCTGTTCATATTTCAGGAAAGAGACACTCACTGCTAGGACGGCTAAGTCAGAGCACGCGATCAGGAACAGCTAACGGCCTTTGACCCCTGGCTCCGGAGGGAAGGAAGGCGGCAGAAACTCAAGGCTGAGTGAGACAGACTCAGAGAGAAGCCGGCACGCCCGATGGTGAGCGCCAAGGACCCTGCCCACCGGGCGGCAGCCTGTGGGTCCACGTGCGATCCAGGGTCACAAGCACCCCAGACACAAACAGCAACACAAGCTATTAGGCTCCAGCGGCTAGAGGCGGCTTATCACTTCCGCTCTAGAGTCCTCACAAACTTGTCACTTACCCCGCCCTGTAGGAAGCATTGTATGTTGTCCTTCAGTGACATCACAGTGGGACACATCTGACCCACTGCCGTGACTCTCCGACTCTCCGTCTGGTTAGTCATCTCTTGTTTTATCTTATTTTATTTTATTTTTCCTGGTAAAATGCCTATTGTCCTAGGTCTTCCGGGAATCACTACTAAATATAAAATCAATTGGACATCGTGCAACTATAAGAAAAAAAAATATTCAAAGAGGAAACTCAACAGGAAATTCCAACATGAAACGTTTAAAAGTGGAAAGAGAGGAGTGATTACACAAAGTAAGTTGACCTCTGACCTCCACGTGCACCCCCCCCCCAGTAAAAAAGAGAAAGAATGAAGGGGTCGAGTTTCCATCTGTAATAGCTACCTTGAAATATTATTTAGATGTTTTCAAAAGTGTTTAATACCTTCCAGATACATTTAGAAATAACAAAAGGGATTTAAAAATGTGTACAACAGGCTTGAATGTAGCTCCCTTGGAATGCATCCTTAAAATCATGGCGGATCTGGGGGGGGGTTGGCTGGGGTGGGCACAGCCTTTGCAAGGCCATCCCCCTCCCAGTCACACATCTGTTGGATGAACAGTGCCATAGAGAGGACACTGATCCAGAACATGGTCAAATGGCAGGAGCTCAGAGAAGAGGGACTCTGCACATCTATTGCAAAGACTGACTTAGGATGAGGGGCGGGAGATCTCCCCGGTGAGACCCATCACCACTGGCAGATTGCAGGTGGGAGATCTATGTTTTCGTGACCTACAGTAAGGATCGTAAACTTAGCACTCTACGCTGTGTGGCCTCTGGAAGCTTTGGAAATGAAGCCCGGAGCGTCCCAGTGTGCGGGTGAAGCTAGAGATGCAGGAACTTGTATTTGCTCTTCTCTTAGAGTCATGGCCTCGCTCTCCCATGGAGCAGTGGGGATTGGTTCTATGCTTTAATGCAAACAGAGTGACCATCTGTTATTCAAAATGTTTGGAATCTGAAGCATTTGGATTTTGGGTTTTTATTGATTTTGGAGTATATACATACACACACACACACACACACACACACACACACATATATATATATATATATGTATGTATACACACACACACACACAATGATGTATCTTGGCACAATGACGTATCTTGGGATAGAATCCATGTGTAAATGCAAAGTTCTTTATACCTCCTCATATTTACCATGTACACATGCTGCCTAAAGATAAGTTTGCCTAGCGTTTATTTTTCTCCGACGTTTTTTCTCTATAATATCGCCTGATTATGGTTTTCCCCTGCTTCTAAACTCCTCCCAGTTTCTCCCCATCTCCCCTCCCATCTGGATCCACCCACTTCCTGTCTCTTGTTAGGAAACAGACAGCTTCTAAGCGACAAACGTAAAATAAACTCTAATAAGATAAAACAAATACCAGCCCAGCAGAATAGGACAAAACAACCAAACAGAAGGAAAGGAGCCCAAGAAACGGCACGAGACACAAATATGGACACAAAGACCCACTCGTGTGGGCACACAGGAAGCCCATAAACACGGCACTGGAGCCATGACATATACACAAAGGACCTGTGGAGTTTTTAAAAAACTAAGAAGGACAAAAAGAGCCTTTACATAATATTATGAGACAAGGAACCTTCAAAGGTGCCGTTGAGTTCGTTTCCTGTTGGTACGCACTGCCGGGCACCTACCCTGAAGAGTAGTTTGTTTCTCCAGTGAGACTCCCTTGGGGAAAACTGAACTTCCATTTGCAAGCGGTTATCGGTTGGAGCTCGCTTCTGGGTTAGGGATGGGCGCACGTGTCTGCTTCTCCTCTCTGCTGTATCTGTACAGATCTGCACAGGCCCTGCGCGTGCTGCCACAGTCTCTGTGAGTTCATATGTGTGTCAGCCCCACATGTTGCTTTAACGTTAATCTATGCACGAAATAAAGTTTCATGCTGTGGAATTTTCCACTTGCAACGAGTGTGGGATCAATGGCCGAAAGAGCATTTTGGATTTTGGAGCATTTGGATGAGGTTCTGGTCAGATGCTTGATGTGCATTTGATGAGAAGTAGACGTTGTCTTCAGTGGAAATACCCTCCAACGTAAAAACAAGGCCCGCCTCTCAAGGAGCTGAGTCCCAGATACCGTCCCAGACACCCTGGCAGTCCACGTGAGCCTTGAGGTGCCCCTCACCTCACCCTGGTTGTGGGCCAGCAGCCCCGAGTGGGTTTGTATCCACTGCTTTCTGCTCCTGTCATCAGCTTTCTCTCTCTCTCTCTCTCTCTCTCTCTCTCTCTCTCTCTCTCTGTATTTTATGTCTCTATTTCCTCTTGTTTGACATTTTTTTAATAGAGTACCTATATTTCTTTAGAAGTCAAGTGTTTAATTCAGCAGATAATGGGTATATAAGGAGGGGGGAGGGGAGGGGACAAAGAGAGGGTGACTTCAAGATTCCAGCTTAAGGAAAAAAGCCATCCCCAGGCTTGGTCCACCGAGTACCTCAAATGTTTGGTGGCTGGATCAGTTGACTTTAATACCAAAAGGGAAACTTGAAACAAACCCGGACAAGCGATTGTTATGCGTGATACCCCGTGATCCTTGCATGTGTTTGAGGATAAATAATACCAGTAGTTCATCCTGTGCGGTCACAGTACCCTGGAGTCATCTAGGTGGAAAAGAAATCTCTCTTTGACTTTGTATAGCTGACCATCAGTATTCCTCTCATACACATACATCCTAGATGCAAAAGTCTCTTATGGAAAAGAAGGTCATATTTGCACACACAGAAGACCATGCTCGTTTGTGGGGTTAGGAAAGAGAGAAAATCTTATTGTTTATATTGTGCTCTGGCATTGCTTTAACAGAGTGTAAGAGTGTTCAGGCAAGAAAGGGTGTTTCTGAGCGAGAAGTGGTGTGGATAGAATGTGGTGTGGGGGCTCTGGCTGCACTGGGTGTGTGTGGGAGCTCGGGCCCTGGGCCTGGGAAGCATTCATGGGAAAGGTCGCCTAGGACAGTGGTGGTCTGATGTCGGTGGCTTTGACCTGCTGGCCTGAGCAGGTTGTGTTCAATCAATTTGTCCTCAGGGAGCTGGGAGAACTGTGAGCAGGGACAGAGTGTACAGGCGGTGGTAAGGACAGTCCTGCCTGCCCTGTGCTAAATGCCCCAGGGAGAGAGAACTGGGGACATGGAGACACGTTTTTCAGAAGACCAACAATCCTGGAAGTGCATGGGAGGGTGGACAGGGGTGCTTCTATTTAGGTAGGAATCTCTAAAACAGCAAACAAACGATTTCAGGAGCTCCTTATACAACCGAATGCCGACTCAATCCACACTCAAGTTTCCTAGAAATGACCACATTGTGGATTAACTTCCTTCCTGATAAATTTACAGAGAAGGATTATGTTAACCCTGTTGCACCTATAATATAACCGCATTTCCCTGGAAGGGGGGATGCGGTTTCCACAGATACCTTGCAAGGGGAACTGGCCAGTCAGCTTCTCACGGATTACCACAGAGCTACCGAGTCAGAGGCACAGGAAATCAACATTTTGAGAAGTGAAAACTAATTGCCCGAGGGGGCTAAAAAGTCCGTGGTTGATTGAATCAGAGACAGCAAGGGCCTTTAGGAGCCTTCCAGTCTGAGCTCTCAATACCTCATGGAGCAATTGGACTCAAGTTCAAAGCCAGAAACAGTTACCCGAGGAGCAGGGACCGGAATCTGAGCATCCGGGTTTTCAGTATACCTTCCCCCTTGCCACAGCGATTGAGTGCGCAGGGAACATCAAACACAAGGAATCAAGAAAGGTAATGTTAAATAAGGAGCGAGGAGCCGGTGATTTGAACTTATATTTAGACTGAAGTCTGTTCCTTCTGTCACTAGCTGGTCCTAAAAGGCCTGGGGACAGCTGCCCATCACTGGGACACAACCTAGGAACACTTAATCCCTGTGAAGGAGGGGCTGCGGAGAATAGGCTTCGCCACCTCCACAGTACGGTTTTCAGTGCCGTAACCCCTTCGCTTGCAGGCCTTCAAGGGACAGAAAAGAATCAGAAGATTTTAGAGAAAAAGATCAATACAAGAAAAACTTGGAGGAGGAGGAACTCGAAAAGGTCAAGCTGAGGGCCGGGCACAGGTGCAAACGCTTGGACAATTATAGGCTGGTTATAGACGTCATAGGGGAACAGCGTGGGGGTGGGGGTGGGGGTGGGGTGGGGAGAAGCTGCCCTGTGCGCAAGCGCATTGAGCAAATAAGCAGTGATGGGAAATGCCCAGCACTGGATGGGGCTGGGCGCACCTGGAGCTCAGCAGGAAGTTTCGGTGAACTGTGGTTTTCATTGTCAGGTCCTGCCCTGTTATGTCCGATTTGTGGAAAAGCTCCTGTTTCAGGAACTATTTCCTGTTTGGGAACCTTTCATAGGAAAATTAGAAAATGCAGCCTTGTCTTCTCTGGTAGAGGTGCGGAACAGCTTAGCTTTGTCAAGGAGACCTTGTGCCTTGCAATGAAGTAGAGTGTGTCTTGTCATTGTTTCATTTTTTGAAATCATGTTAGTGTCTGTGTATAGGTTGATGGGTGGGGGTATGGTGTCCGTGGAGGTCAAAAGAGGCATCAGCTTCCCTAGAGCTGGAGTCGCGGACAGTAGGTGCTGGGAACAGGACTCAGGTCCTCTGCAACAGCAGGACACACGTTAACTCCAGTGGCCCGGGAACTGCGCGTGTTCATTGATAAACAGACCCGACCATTACCATTCATTAGGGCTACTGTATTGGTCCTATAAAAATAACCCGTGGCTCCTGGATAAAAGCTTCACAAGTTGGCACTTCCCAGCCTGCTGCCTTCCCTCCCGAATGGAAAGCAAGAGTGAAAGCAGGCACAGCCTTGGCTGTGGCTGGACGTTGGATCTCACGCAGCTGTTAACCTTCTTGAACTCTGCGGCACCGGGGTGAGTCGGAAAGCAGGTCCAACCTGTCACGCTGGGAGGAAAGCGTGCGCTCTTGTTCTTCCCATGTCTGGAGATTGCTTTGGGGTTAATGTTTGACTTCTGTTCTTTACTGTCTTAGACCTCAATTTCCCACATACGCAAGGGAGAAAAAAAAAGTCAATACTTTTCTCATAAATACAAGTAGTATAGACTCTTCCTTTTGAAGGGGAAGGCAAAATGGTGAAAAATTCAAGGTCTGTAACATGTGGCACAACAGATCCAGTGTGAGCCACTGGTACAGGTCACACAGATGTTAATTTGTCTAACAGCCACATACAACCTAAGAGGTGAAATTAATTTTAATACCAGGTTTCATCTTATCTAATGTAGCTCAGATTTTTAACAAGTAATAGCTTTTTAAGTAAAAATATCTTATTATATTGTGCGTGTTTATGTGTATGGTGTGTGTGTGAATGTGTGTGTTCATGTGCTATAGTGTGTGGGGGATCAGAGGACAACTTCCAGGTGTTGACTTTCTCCTTCTATTGTGGCTTTTGGGATCAGACTCAAGCTACCAGGCTTTCAAGGTAAATAAATTTATCTCACCAGCCCATAACTGGTATTTCAAAAGCCAGTGCTAGACTAGAGAGGTGGCTCAATGGTTAGGAATGTGTGCCCCTTTCCCAGAAGATCCTACTTTAGTTCCCAGGACCAACAATGAAAGGGTCATAAACGTCTGTAACTCCAATTTCAGGGGGGATCTGGTGTCCTCTTCTGGCCACTGTGTGTACTTGCACTCATTTGAGATACATATACACATACACACACACACACACACACACACACACAAAATAAATACAATTTCAAAACATGCTAGTGTGGTATGTTACATTCTTTCCTTTATACAAATCATCAAAATCTTTATTTTACACACACCACACATCTTAGTGGAGATGACGCAAACTCAAGGACACATGGTAGCTCTTTATCTATGGTAGGCCAATATCTACTCTACTGGGAAGGATATCTCTAAAGGAAGTTGCATTAACCTGGAAATTGCTTGCTCTTAAGATTACTTAAATACTCTGTGCCTCAGTTTCCATATCTGTAGGATAGGAATAATAAAGTAGTAATCAGAGTGGGGTTGTGGCATAGATATGTGCAGGTATATTTTAAGACCCTCAGGTAAAGCCAGGCATGGTGGCACATGCCTTTAGTCCCAGCACTGAGGAGCAGGGAAGAGGCAGGCAGATCTCTGAGTTCATGGCCAGTCTGGTCTACAGAGCCAGTTTCAAGACAGCCAGGGCTACACAGAGAAACCCGGACCCAAACAAACAAACAAACAAACAAACAATTAAAACCCCACCGTAGGATTATTAATTTATACCAGCCATAATTTTTAGTTTGGGCAAGAGTGTATAAGATCAAAGTGTTAACTTCCCTCAAAATGTGGAAATTCTACACTAAGTAAAATAGAAGTAAGCTTAGGGTGTAGATTCCTTTTGTCGTCTTATGGAAGTCATTGGGTAGCCCAAACCAGGAAAGCACACTCGAAATATGCTTATTTCTATGGCATATTTGTTCTATGATTTCAAATGCTGAGTGGCATCTCCTGGGCTCCCTGGGCAGGGGACAGGAGGGAACTTCTCACAGGGCATCTGCCCACCCATCCTCATGCCTCCTTATTGGAGCCAGACAGTTGAGATGTAAGGCAGCAGCCAGCTGGACAGTTTATGAGATTAAACTGCTGGTAAAAGTGCACGCGCTTAGATTGTAGGGAGTAGAACTCTTATTTTGGAGCTTTTTAAAAAAAATACTAAAGCCTTGTTTTAAACTGGAATTTCTTGCGTTGTTTTCTAAGGCCAAGTCCAGGGCTGCTGATGGCACCAGCCGCGTGCTCGACACACTGAAAACCAATATGGGGGGTCAGGAAACTGAAACTGGGGGGGGGGATCTCGTTGGCCCCCTAACGTAATCTCAGAAATAAAACCAGACATTTCCATGATATTTCTTCACTGCATCTACTCGTACCAGGGCCTTGACTGCTGTTCAAGTTTATTTCTTCAGTGCATACTTGCATTATTTTTACACAGAGGGCTAGGGGTTGGGTGCAGATTAAAGAAAAGACAGCACCTTGAGAGTCAGGCACACATGGTAAGCCTTTGCAGTGGGGAACCATGGGCGTGGGTGAGAGACTGGAAGTCCTCAGGGGCCAGTTTTGGGAGGGGCAGTGGGAGGGGGCGGAGCTGAGAGAGGGCTTTGGGCGTCTAGACTACCTTGTTCAGAGGCCTGGAGACTGTCTCTGGATCAGAGAACCACGAGAGAGGTAGGAGCTTAGAATTTGACATTTCGAGTCTGTGTCTTATCAATGGGCAACAGACCCTGTGTGCAGCTTTTAGGGGTGAAATTTGAGATGAGTGGGATCTAAATACTTCAAACCTGCTTGTTCGGGCTCTTATAACTGCAACTAGAAGAGTGGAAGTCAGAATTTAGCGGTGGTACTTTTGAGCTAACTAATCTCAGGCTATTGCAAAGAAAGAAAGAGCCCAAAGAGACGAACACAAAGACGGCGCCTTTGGCCCATTTACCAAGAGCCCTTCAGTCCATGCATGAGCAGTGGACACAGGGGCAAGCTTTGGCTTCTGAGACACACAGTATCACTTTCTATCACAGTGTCCTTCAACGTCTTGGGATTTTCTTGCCTTATCTTAAGTGAGGGGTGGGACCATGTGGCCTTCCAGACCCCAGAACCAAATTTTTGGAGCATTCTCATGGTGGTGGGCAAGGGTACAGGTCCCCAGCTTCATTTGTGCAGGAGGACCCTGAAGTCCACCATTGGTAAGTATTCGCCAGCCTCCACAGGTGACCTGACGAGGACTCACACTTGGGATGGCCACAGCCTCCGGTCTAGTACCCCAATGGACAAAGAGGAGGAGTCATGGCTATTTAATGTTATTGTAAAAATGAAGTCAAGACTTTGCCACTGCACATAGGCGTAGCCCAAGTTAGTGACCATTAAGCGTAAGACTCTTCAGAATGCTATAGTAGGACTGGGAGGTAGTTCAGTTGGCAGCGTGTCTGACTAGCATTCTTCAAGCCCCAGGTTCTATCCCTAACGCCGCCTAAAATACAGTATGGTGGTGCACACCTCATTCCAGCTCTGGAAAGGTGGAGGCAGGAGGAGCCGAAAGCTACTTTATTCTAGTCTACTTTTTTTTTTTTTTAATTTTTGTTTTAAAAGGATTGGCTTAGTTTTTAGTTATGTTTGCATATGTGCCCGCATGGGTTATGTGCACCTCACGTGTATAGCCACGTCAGAAGCCAGAGGGCATCAGATTCCCAGGAAGTGGAGTTGCAGGTCATCGTGTGATGCCTCGTGTCAGTGCTGGGAACCAAACTGGATCTTCCACAGAACAATAAATGCTCTCCACTGATGTGCCTGCCACCTCTCCAGCTCTCATTTCATAACTTAAAAGTCATCATCATCATCATCATCATCATCATCATCATCATCATCATCATCATTATTACAGTTCTATGATGGAACCTTGGCTTGTACCTGCTGCAAGAGCTACACCCCCAGCACCGTTGCTCAAGTTACTCACTCTTTAATTTTCTCAGTGGTCCAGGCTGGCTTTGAACTTGAGACTCCCTTGTCTCAGCCTGTAGGGTAGCTGCAGTTACAGGTTCGGGTCACCAAGCCTGATGCCGGGAGTGATTGAGCTGCCAAAAAGAGAGCTCACCACAGGGAGATGAGTGAGGCTGAGCTAGCACACCACACGCACACCCACAGGCTGATGGTAAACGCCTTCTCGATACTGACCACGCGTAGGAAAGCATGCTCAAACCGCACCCCTGCAGATCATTTCTTTGTGGCTGTAGAAACTGTGTTGTCTTGTTCACAATTACCTCCAGGGCTTAAAGGATACCCTATCTCTGGATTTGCACAACTTTCCGTGACCGATGAGATATCTCTGAAGAGCCCACACACTCAGAGGCACAATGCCTAGGGACAGCATCTCTTCAACACCACCCCACACTCACTCATTTCTCCAGTCTGGGAGCTGAAGTCTCGTTTTCAGTGAAGCTCCCAGTCCAGCTTGGTGCTGTGAAGCTCATTTTCAATAGTGAATATCAGTTGTGGCCCAGCACCCACCTTGGAGAGTGTACTCAGGAAACACTCTCTGGTTTGTTTGCCATTGTTGATCCTGTAAAGTCTGACCTCCTCTTATGGTCATTAGCTAGAGAATATTTCTTTGTGAAAGGAGCCTTACCTAAAAATAAATGAGTTTAAAAATCTTTATCTTAAAACTTGTCTGAATTGTAAAATAAATCATTCTGGAGGTTCCTTGAATTTCTTGGCCCTGAGAGCTTCTATATTTGACTGTCCTGGAACTCGGTGTTCCCTGCCTGTGACTTCGTGTCCATTTGTCCCCGGCTCCGGCATTTCAGAGGACCCTTTGGCCTTGTTTTCCAGACCCCAGTTTAATTGGGGAGTTAATTGTCTGAGTGAGAACACGTAAGCCCAGTTGAATCTGGGGGGCGAAGCCTGTGGTCTGTTCCACTTCAACAGACAAGAAAGCTTTTGTTAGTCTTTGTTGATTATATTTTAACATAAGCAGATGTTCTGTATGGCAGAGAGAGCAAGCCAGGGAGAGCAGCCTGTAACCAGATCGTGTTGCGCTGAGATAAATACACAAGATCTTTTATCTCTTTGTAATAACTTGGCCTAGGAGGAACTGGGGCCCGAGCTGCGAGCTGCTCACTTGAGCTGCAAGCAGACCTTTGAGCTACCAAACAAAACAGGAAGGGCTGAGGGCTCATTCTCTTGCCCTTGACCCCCCAAACACAGTTTCTGATTAGCATGTGCTTCTTAGAGTGAATTCATACGCACCTTGAATAATTTATTCTTCTCATTCCTGAAATTCTTTAGTGCGATATTTTCAAAAGTTTCTTTCTTTTCAATCTACATGTCCCAGACTACCGGACTGCTTTCCCTAATTCATTGTTTCCAAGGCAACCAAAGGAAGGATCTATTCAAATCCAGCTACAATAACCTTAATGGAAACATGTGACATCACTTAATATGGGATTTCCATCTCTGGACTGCTGAAGACTGTCTCCCAAGGTCACCTTTCTAAGACACAAACAGGTCACGCGTATTTGACTGTGCACAGGCTGCCTATACCACTGGTGACCTAGGACACTCAGCTCCCACCCCACAGTGACCACAACCTCCGGCCAAGCTCCTCCTCACGTAGAATGTCTGCTGTTCTCCATGGCCATCTCCAAATGGGCACATAACTAGGAGCAGAAGTCATTGCCTTAGTGTACTTGACCTTGTGAAAGATTCTCTAGGACCCTGGATCACTGGTCCCAATTTGTCTGCCTTGGCACCTGGTCCAGTGCCATCTAGTTCTTACCACTTCCCTACACATCCTTCCGCAGTGGTCTTTTTCCAGACGCATCTGGTCTCTACCAGCACAGAGACACACTAAGCCTTGCCTTAGACACACACCGGCTGTTACATTGTAGGGCCCATGGGAGTCCATCTGGAGAGCAAACAGAAGTGCTTAAACATTGTAAAGCAAGCGTGTGCACTGTTAAGCACACTCTGTCCTGGCCTCCCACCTTGACACTGTGTGAGACCGCCTGGAGCGTACCTATGGGGCAGTGTTGACAGTCAGAAGAGCATGCATTGGCCAGGTGTAGTGACACAGACCACACCTCTTCATTACTGTGGGACATTCCATTACAGAGAGTTATAAAGGACCTGTCTGAGGGTTTGGGCGGGTGCCAGACGACTTTGTGCAGGTTCAAGGAGGCCTCCCTGTCCTCTGGGTTCAGTGGACACTGGCAGGAGCCAGTGGCGAGTGTTGAGCTGGACAGCTTAGCAAAAACCCATCGCAGTTGGGAAGGAGACGGTGGTCACTTGCGTCAGCCGGGAAAGGGGAATGCGGTCCGAGCTGTGGTGTGATTAATGTCCTTGTTTAGGTCTGTGATTGCTCATGGTTACGGAGTAGTCTTGTTTTCCTCTCTTTCTGTCCTCACACAGAGGGGCCTTGTCTCTCTGCTCCTGTGTTCCGTGAGAGCATTTGTGTTTCCCTGGAGACCGCCGCAGCCCACCTGGTGTGGGGCAACTCCTCAGACTCCAGGCCTGCTATAGCACACTGCTTCCCGCAAGCAGGGCTGGGTTTGAAGCCGGTGGGCTTGAGAGGCAGAGGTGGAATGAGCCCACACTCACTCAGCTCCCACTCACTCAGCTCCCACTCACTCTTAGCTCCCTAATGTTCTTTCATCCTGTGACAAAGGCCAAACACTCAGGGTGTACACCACTCCACACACCGAGCTAGCTCCGGCCCTTGGCTGGCGCTGGCTGTGAGGTCCATGACTAAGGATGCATTACACATCCTGCAGGCAGATTCTGCTGTTTGAGCAGCGTATCTCAGGAGCCCAGGTCCCTGAACTTTGTCCCTTTGGTTCCTACTTCATGAGGAACAGCACTGTCAGGAAGTGACCACAGGGGAGCATGCTAAGAGGGTAGGCCTAGCACCCTCTGGCCTAGTCTAACAGGATCAGTTACTGCTAAAGCCTGCTGAGGCACACTCACGATACTGACTGACCATGCCTGGTCTCTTGGTCTCTTCTATTCATGCAGCTATGTACTCTCAACAGTCACTCAGCACATGGGCAAGGCATGGGGTTAAGCTTAAACGTTGAACAAATGGGAATCTATCTGTTCAACAGCATTTCTAATCCGTGTGTGTGTGTGTGTGTGTGTGTGTGTGTGTGTGTATGTCTGTGTAAAGACTCTTCCTTTAAACTGAGTATGGTGTCATATCTGTTACCCCAGCACTTGGGAGGCCCAGGTAGGAGGATCAAGAGTTTGAGGCTAGCCTGGGCTATATAGCAAGACCCTGTCTTAAGAAGAGGAAAAGAATGAGGAGGGAGAGGAGGAGGTGTTTGGGGATAGAATTAGGATGAGGATGGGGGTGGGGGTAGGGTGGGGTGGGGTGGGGGATAGGGTGGGGGGTAAGGTGGGGATGGATGGAGATGGGAGTTGGGTGGAAATGGGAGGGGGGAGGAGAAAAAACACCTTAGGTAATTACACAACCCTGTGCCCAGCAGGCTTTCACTTTTGAGCACAGAGGTGAGATCTCCACCTTCTCTCTGGAGGGGACCCAGCTAGGATCACACAGAGCCTAAGATCAGTGGAGCAGCTAGGACGGAAGTTTTCGTGCTGCCATTTGCACCAGGGAGCTGGGAGACCCCACAGTCTTCTGTGATCAGTGGAGCAGCTGGGATGGAAGTCTTCCTGCTGCCATTTGCACCAGGGAGCTGGGAGACTCCACAGCCTTCTGTGCACAGCCCACCAGGAGGGAGTGATCTCCCCACAGGCTTTCACTTTTGAGCACAGAGGTGAGATCTCCACCTTCTTTCTGGAGGGGACCCAGCTAGGAGCACACAGGGCCTAAGATCAGCGGAGCAGCTAGAATGGAAGTCTTCCTGCCCGCCGCCATTTGCACTGGAGAGCTGGGGAAACTCCACAGTCTTCTGTGCATAGCCCACCAGGAGAAGAGACCTCCCAGCAGTGCTTTTACTTTTGAGCTCAGAGGAGTAAGGACACAGGCTTACAAGCCCACAGGAGGAACAAACTCCAGCCAGAGACAAGAATACCAACTAGCACCAGATGGTAAAAGGCAAGCACAAGAACCCTACCAACAGAAACCAAGGCCACATGGCAACATCAGAAACCAGTTCTCCCACCACAGCAAGTCCTGGATACCCCAACACACCAGAAAAGCAAGAGTTGGATTTAAAATCGTATCTCATGATGCTGATAGAGGGCTTCAAGAAAGACTTAAACAACTCCCTTAAAGAAATACAGGAGAACATCGGTCAACAGGTAAAAGCCCTTAAAGAGGAAACACAAAAATCCCTTAAAGAAATACAGGAGATCATGGGTCAATAGGCAGAAGACCTTAAAGAAGAAACAGAAAAATCCCTTAAAGAATTACAGGAAAACACAAACAATCAAGTGAAGGAACTGAACAAAACCATCCAGGATCTAAAAGTGGAAGTAGAAACAATAAAGAAATCACAAAGTGAGACATCTTTGGAGATAGAAAACCTTGGAAAGAATTCAGGAGTCATAGATGCAAGCATCAACAACAGAAACAAGAGAAAGAACCTCAGGTGCTGAAGATACCATAGGAAACATTGACTCAACAGTCAAAGAAAATGCAAAATGCATAAAGCTGATAACCCAAAACATCCAGGAACTCCAGGACACAATAAGACCAAACCTAAGGATTATAGGTACAGACAAGAGTGAGGATTTACATCTTAAAGGCCCAGTAAATATCTTCAACAAAACTGTAGAAAAAACTTCCCTAACCTAGAGAAAGAGATGCCCATGAACATACAAGAAGCCTTCAGAACTCCAAATAGACTGGACCAGAACAGAAAATCCTCCCAACACATAATAATCAAAATACCAAATTCACTAAACAAAGAAATATTAAAAGTAGTAAGAGAAAAAGGGCAAGTAACTTATAAAGGCAGACCTATCAGAATCAAACCCGACTTCTCACCAGAGACAATGAAAGCTAGAAGATTCTGGGCAGACCTCATACAGACCCTAAGAGAACACAAATGCCAGCCAAGGCTACTATACCCAGCAAAACTCCCAATCATCATAGATGGAGAAACCAAGATATTCCATGATAAAACCCAATTTGCACAATATCTGTTCATAAATCCAGCCCTACAAAGGATAATTGGTGGAAAATGCCAACACCAGGGGGGAAACTATACCCTAGATAAAGCAAGAAAGTAATCTTCCAACAAACCCAAACGAAGATACCCACACAAACATAAAAATAACATCAAAAACAACAGGAAGCAATAATCACTACTCCCTAATATCTCTTAACAACAATGAACTCAATGCCCCAATAAAAAGACATATAGACTAATGAAATATTTCTCATGTAAATCTTCAGTTTTATCAGAAAATGCTTGTAATTCCCCTTTTAATTAATTTAGTAATTTTTTTATGTCTACCATTTTATCTGCGTTATTTTTCATGATAATCTTCAATTTTTATTTATATTTATATGTATATGTGCTTATGTCTTTCTATATACTTCCTCTATTTTATCAGAAATGTTTCCAATGTAAATCTTTGATTTTATCACAAATGTTTCTAATTACACCTTCAATTTAGAAAGTTTTTACATCAACCATTTTTATGCAAAATTTTCCATGAAATAGTCAATTTTAAGGTGTTTGTCTATTTATTTCTTGAATTTTACCAGAAATATTTTCCATGTAAATCTTCAGTGTTATCTGAAAATGTTTATAATTCCACTTTCAGCCAACTTAGAATTATTTTTATGCCTATCATTTTATCTATATAATTTCTATGATAATCTTTAATTTTAACATGTTTTTCTATACATTTCTACAATATTATCAGATATATTTTCTATGTAAATCTTCAAATTTATCAGAAAATGTTTATAATTCCACTTTCAATCAACTTAGGAATACTTTTATGCCTACCATTATTATATCTATATAAAATTTTCCATGATAATCTTCAATTCTAACATGTTTTTCTACATTTTTCTACAATTTTATCAGAAATATTTTCCACGTAAATCTTCAATTCTATCATAATATGTTTCTATTCATATTTCAATTTAGCAATGTTTTACATGTCTGCCACTTTACTCCTTAATTTTCCATGAAAATTGTCAATTGTAACGTGTTTATCTGAAATATTTTCCATGTAAATCTTTTGTTTTTGTTTTTGTTTTTGTTTTGTTTTCAAGACAGGGTTTCTCTGTGTAGTACTGGCTGTCCTGGAACTCACTCTGTAGACCAGGCTGGCCTTGAACTCAGAAATCCGCCTGCCTCTGCCTCCCAAATGCTGGGATTACAGGCGTGTGCCACCACGCCTGGCCATGTAAATCTTTAATTTTATCATTACTTCCCTTTTCAATAAATAAAAAAAAATTTAAAAATTACATAACCATGACTCCAGTTAAGTGTTCAAGACCCAGTTGGAGTATGAGCCAGGGCTGTTGGTGTGAGGGCGGGCATGTGACTGACCCACAGAAAGGACATTCATCATCCTTCCAAGTATCTTCCGGTATGGAAACCGCATGACTTTACATTTGGAAATTTTGTTATTGTACACATTTTATTATTAAGAAATTTGGGGCCGGGCGGTGGAGGTACACGCCTTTAATCCCAGCACTTGGGAGGCAGAGGCAGGCGGATTTCTGAGTTCGAGGCCAGCCTGGTCTACAGAGTGAGTTCCAGGACTGCCAGGGCTATACAGAGAAACCCTGTCTCGAAAAACCAAAAAAAAAAAAAAAAAAAAAAAAAAGGGCTGGTGAGATGGCTCAGCGGTTAAGAGCACTGACTGCTCTTCAGAAGGTCCTGAGTTCAAATCCCAGCAACCACCTGGTGGCTTACAACCATCCGTAACAGATCTGACACCCTCTCCTGGTGTGTCTGAAGACAGCTACAGTGTACTTAAATATAATAATAAATAAATCTTTAAAAAAAAAAAAAGAAATTTGGGAAAACATCCGCCAAAATCAATCAGACTCAAGCGCCTGTACAACTGAGCGGCCCCCAGTTAGAGCAGGCATGCAGGGTCACATCCACACACTTTATAATTCAGTATCAAAACCACATCTACCACCCAAACCCCCCAATCCAAGACGGAATTAGAAACAGAAATAGAAAAACAGTGAGTACTTTTAAAATCTCTTTTTGATTCTTTTTTATGTGTGTGGATGCTCTGCTTGCATGCATATCTGTGTGTCACCTGCGTCACTCGCACTGTGGCAGCCTGAAGAGAGCGTCAGACCCCCTGAGATGGAGTTACAGATGGCTGTGAGCCTCCATGTGTGTGCCAAGGACTGAACCCAGGTCCTTTGGGACAGCAACCAGTGCTCTTAACCACTAAGCCATCTTTCCAGCCCCATGAGTTTTATCTCCTCTTTCCTAACTTGAGTTTGTGACCTGCGGTCCTTCCTCCTCCCCTTCCTTCGCTGTATATGTTTACATACATACATGTACTGTATGAGAGTACTTTCTTACCCTCTAGAGTAACAAACAAGAGAGAACACAGGTTTTCCTTCCTGAGATTGTATGGTCTCACTTGATGTTATACATTCTAAGTCTGTCTGTCCTGCACATTTCAAACTACATTTTTTTTTCTTTAGGACTGAGAAATATTTCTTTTTTTTTTTTTAAATATAAATCACATTTTCATTATCTGGGCATCTGTTGATGGACAGCCTATAGTGAATAAAGCAGTGATTTTTTTTTTTAATATAAAAATGTAGCACTGAGTTCCAGATCTGCTTGGAATTATCTTACAGAAAACTAACTTTATTATTTTTTTTTCAGTCAGAGCAGAGGTAGGATTTATTATCCTTTAGGCTTTTCCAAAGATTTATGTGTACCTTAGCACCTGATGGAATGCCCGCCTGTGAGTGCTCCTGCCAGAGGCTCTGGGTGCAGCAGGGCCCTAGGCAAGTCCTTGCTTTCTAGGGCTGAAACGTGGAGATATGGGGAGGTGTGGGTGATAGGACAGCGGTTGACGCTGTCCTGTAGGCTTCCCTGGTCAGGCTGGAGACATCAGGTAAGGCCTCCCACAGCAGGTGTCTCTGCTGGTGCCTCAAATGAACCAGAACCAACGAGATGCCCTGAGATCTGAGAAGGCGTTTCCTGGGAGGGAACAGTGCGTGCTGGGCCTTGGTGCCAAGAGACCGTGGGAATGGCAGGCCTGCCATCTGACACACTCAGCTCCTCGATGCACTGAGGAAGAAGAAAAGTCAGCGGAGCAGCCGCTCCCCTCCAGCTCTCGTGCCCTGCCAGGGGCTGCCCAGGGAGGGTGGGAGACAGTTGCCTGTAGCGCATGCTCGCCCATACGTCCTGTGCCTTAGGCTGGGTCAGCGGGAGACAGTTGCCTGTAGCGCATGCTCTCCCATACGTCCTGTGCCTTAGGTTGGGTCAGCGGGATCTCTCCCTGTGCTTTTCTGTTCCGGGGAGTATTTGTTTTAGTTTCTGTTATCCCTTCAGATATAATCTGTTTTCTTTTAGATTCCCTTTCTGTTCCTTGTATGAAACCTTGGGTTTTTCTCTCCACCTTTTCCTGTTCTCCGTGTCTGTATCGTTTCATCTCTGCAGACGTGAAGACATTACAGTCCGCTTCATCTCCAAGACAGTCCCCGGCATATTTTCTTTTCCTCTGTCATCTGTCATCAAAGTCAGTGAGGTTTTTTTATCGAGGATTTAGCTTACTTTTGAAGGTGCTGCTGACCAAGGCACCCACATTTGCATCATAACAAAAAGTCACGTGCTTTTGAATGCTTAGTTGAGGACTCGTTTCTGTGGGCTGTTTCAAGGCAGTCCAAGATAAGCAGATACTCAAAACCAACCATCAGAATCTCCCGGCAGTGATGCCACACCCACAACTTCCCAGAAATTAATAGGTTCTGTAGGTCTGCTGTGTGCTCATCGCTTCTCTAAGTGAATGTAAGCATAAACTCATTTCCTCCCTGTAAAAATCCCCACAAGGGAAAGGCTGGTTTTGTCCTCTTCCTACAGATTAGACTTGAAGCGTTCAGAGCTAGGCCCAGGATCACACTCTGACCCAGCTGGAAACCAGCCTTCCCCTGGAGCGCATGCTTGGTCTTCTTGCTCTGTGGCCAGGTGGCTTTGAGCAAACGAGGAGAATTGGCCCAGACGACAGGCATTCTGTCTCAATAAAAACACGTTAAAATAAAAGTAAAATACCCGCAGTTAATTTTAAGTGAGCGGTGAACCTAAACTTCAGAGACACATGTTGAAATGTTGTGATGTGAACTGGTACAGCTACCAGTACCGGGGTTCCTTGGACAGCTAAAAATAGGTGCCTGTTGCCAAACTGAGCACTAGAGAGCCCAATCTGGAGACTCACATGACAGAAGGGGAGAACTAACTCTCACAAAGTTGTTCTCCACGAATACACTGCGGCACAGGAACATACTCACAAGATAATATGCAGTTCCACCTATTTTCTTGCAAATGGTATGACTTCGTTCTTTCTGGCTGCAATATGTATAACTATCCATCTCTATCTATCTATCTATCTATCTGTCTGTCTGTCTGTCTGTCTATCTATCTATCTCTATCTATCTCTCTATCTACTGTGATATATACATCACAGTTTCATTATCTGTTCATCTGTATTATGTTGTAAGTGAAATAAGGCAGTCTCAAAAAGACAAATATTCTATATTTTTCATATACAGAATTCAGGGGAAAGGGAGGGGAGGAAGAGACGGAAGGGGGAGAGAAGGAAAGAGAGTAAAAAAAAAGATGGCATGACATGGTTTCAGGGAGGGTCCCTGCCTCAGTAGACAGAGAGCAATGCAAGAAAGCTCTGATATTATCTGATATTAATCTCTGGCCACAAACACATGCACACACACACACACACACACACACACACACACACACACAGTCACACAGTTAAAAAATAAAACCTAAAACAGAGGCCATAGTATTAGGAGTGAGCCCTCTAGGAGGAGAATACACCAGGAGGCCACAACCAACAGAAATGGTGTGTTACTAGGACAACAGGCGGGCTTTGAGGGGGTAGCAAATGGTCTAGAGAGATGTTGGAGAACAAGAGAGCAGGATGAAGGAGCAAAAGAAAAATATCTCTCGTCTGTCTCAGTCACTGTCCTACTGCTATGAAGACACCATGACATGGCAGCTTTGTTCTCGTCAAACAAAGCACCGGCTGGGGCTGGCGTATGGTTTCCGGAGTTTGGTCCATTATTGTCATGGAGGGGAAGCATGAGCAAAGTGCAATGATCTACGTGAATGAAAATGTTAAAATAAAACCCATTCATTTGTGTGCTGCATGGAATAAACCATATCTTGGTCCATCTGTTTCGTTTAACAATCCCTGAGGCTGCAGTAGTTCCTGAAGAAAATTAGACTTAAAAAATGCTTCTGAGTATTAAATTGCACTAGTTTATAATGAATTACTTGCAGGACATCATAGGGTTAAAAATCAACACAGAAATCTTGGGGGAGGGGGTCAAAGAGTGTGGCCCTGATACTAATTACCTCAGGACAGACAGCATCTCAGGCTTGAGATAGACCACAGTATGACAGGAAATACCAGGGGGAGGGGTGAGGCTAACTCCTTTCTATGCTCCTGTGGAAGCTAATCCACTGCTGTTAGAACTAACTTACTCTTTTAGGGGGTAATGGGTTGAGGGAGGCCTAGAACTGGCTGGCCTAGAACTCACTGTGCAGACCAGGCTGGCCTAGAACTCACTGTGTAGACCAGGCTGGCCTAGAACTCACTGTGTAGACTAGGTTGGCCTAGAACTCACTGTGTAAACAGGCTGGCCTAGAACTCACTGTGTAGACCAGGCTGGCCTAGAACTCACTATGCAAACAGGCCGGCCTTTAACGTAAACAGATCTGCAGGAAAACCCCTTTCTCTCACCTAACAGCTGGGTGGGTTGGAGCAATTTCCTCAACCTCTCTGAGCTGTCACGGCTCCTACATATAGCTGGCAGCTAGCGCTACCTGTCTACACGCATGCTAAGTTTCAAGTTAAAAGACAGACACTTGCCCAGAGCTGGGAAGTTCTGGATGATGCTATTCTTCCCCCAGGAGAGACTCCCCAAGTGGCATTTATAGCCAGGCATCTCTTGGGTAATGACTGCCTTCTCCCTAGGGACTGGAAGCAGCATCCAGGGGCATAGGAGCAACACAGTGGGGGCGGGCCCAGCCGCACACCGAGCCGCGTCCTTTCTCATTGTGTATAACGCCACTGATGAGGTCTAGGGATGGTTTTGGCGTTTAAGTATTTGAAAGCACACTCCATTTTGGAGGGCGCGGGAACCCCAGGCATTAAGTCCCAAAGGCAAAGGCACGACATTAATAGTTTTGATTGAAGAAGTGAACCTAAACACAAATGTGATTTGCACTGGCAACTGATCCCTTGCAGGGTCTCCCACAGGCAGGGGCCTGGAGCCAGAATGATGGACGGCTCTTAGTGACTTCAGAAGGACATCTCTTGACAAGCTACCAGGAAAGCCCTTTCTCAGTGGAAAAGCCAGGCATTTCCTTTGTCCTCCCTGAGGCTGGGTTTTAGTGTGCTTGACTCTTGGTAGCAGATCCAGTTCCTACCTCAGAGTCCTCTGGGCTAAAGCAGATGGAGGGAGGAGAGGCAGCCCTAATTTCCAGAGAAGTTCTCTCTCCTGGAGGGCAAATGCACAAGTGTCCTGGGCTTTGTCTCCTCCATTCTTCCTTGGGGGTCTAGGAAGAGACGCCTCCCCACGCCCAGGGTCTGAGCACCTTATCCCTGAGGCCGGAGGCCTTCCCACACTCCAGACAGGTGCGTCTGCCCAGAACTTTGATGGGCACCTGCCCCTGAGTGCTTGCGGCAGGGACAGATCCACGGGGCTCCTCTCCCTGTGTGCCATGAGTTTGACTCTGCTCAAGTCTGAGTCTAGTCCCTCCTCATCCTCACATGCCTTGTGAGAGGGGACTGGAGCCACCACCTTCCAGGTGCTGCCATTTTTGTTCCTTAAATATGGGAGACAGACGTGAGTGACTCCAAGAGGCTTGCAGTTAAGCCACAGATGGAAACCAAAACAGTCTAGTTGGGTTTCTGGCTGGGCCCAACAGAACCAGTGAGCTGCCTCCTGGAGTTACTACTGTGCCTGCCCCGCCCCCCATCCCTTTCTCTCTCCCAAGCCTAGATGGGCTTCTGATTATCAGAGCCCAACCTGTGATCAGATTCTGCACGCAGTCGCATGTCCTTTCTTTGGAGGCTAATGGGAGAAGACTTCCCAAGAGACTCAGTGACTCCATTTTCCCTGGAATCCCCAGTGCTGCTCAGGGGACAAACACCAGTCCTTAAAAACCTCTCTAGCAGGCGGTGGTGGTGCACACCTTTTATCTCAGCACTCGGGAGGCAGAGGCAGGTGGGTCTCTGAGTTCGAGGCCAGTCTGGTCTACAGGGCTACAGAGAAACCCTGACTCTAAAAACAAAATGGCTACAGGTAATGTGACTTGAATTTGAAAGCGGCATGTGAGAGATCAGGGCGGTTAAAGATCAAGCAGGCTTCAGCGTCTCTCTGCCCCTGTATCACTCCTCTAGAGTGGCCTGTGACTTCTCTTTTATTAAAATACAGTTCGTACACCTCACAAGCCACCTATTCAAAATGTGGCATTCAGTGGTTTTAGTCTATTCTCGCTAATTGACCATCGTGACAATCGAATGAATCTTCCTCTCCCTCCCCTTCCTTTCCTTTCCTTCCCTCCTCTCTCCTCCCTCCCTCTCTTCCTGTTTTTCCTCCCCTCCCTTCTCCTCCTCCTCTCCCCTACCCTGCCTTCCCTTCCCCCCTCCCTGTTGTCCTCCTATCACCTGCCTCTCCTCTCCCCTCCCCTCCCTTTCTCTCCCCCTCCCTCTCTCTTCCTGTTTTTCCTCCTCTCCCCATTCCCCTTCCCTCCCATCCCTTCTCTTTTCCTCTCCTTTTTGTGGTACTGAGGTTGAACCCAGGGCTCCCCAGATGCTAAGCAAGTGCTTTACCACTGACTTACACCCCCAGCTCAGACGGCTTCAGCATCCCAAAGAGCCTCCCGCGCACTGAGTCACCCTCTGCTTCCCAGACCATCAGGCTTCAGCACATTTGTCGTCTGTGGAATCACAAGACTCATGGGCTTTACTTAACATAATGCTTTCAAGATTATCCATGACGGTGCACATAGCTGTGGTGTGTGTGCTGTCACTGTATGGCCTAGTGATGTTGTACTGCACACACGCAACGCACTTTGCTTTCGATTACTATGTCAGCTCATGTGTTGATTCTCTGAACCCCTGGAGACAAAATTGATTCATCAGCTTCATCCCCTACCTCCCCTGTTGAGTTCTCCTCCATCTCTAGATTCTGATTCCACTGGAATGGTGCCCTGGAAGTCGCCTATGCCGGGGCATTCCCCCCCCCCCCCGCATTTCCCGCCCGCCGCCGCCACCACCCCCCCACCCCCCGAGGGACCAGACACACGAAGGTGTAGTATAGAATAGAGTTTATTCAGGGCCTGGGGAGGGGAGTTAACAGGGTATGAGAGGCAGAGAAAGGCAGAGGGAGGGAGAGAGTAGAGAAGCAGAGGCCGGCCAAGACCATGTGGAGAGAGGGGGTAGGGGAGGAGAGCTCAAGAGGGGGCGAGAGAGAAGCTGAGAGTGAGAATGAGAGAGAGAGAGAGAGAGAGAGAGAGAGAGAGAGAGAGAGAGAAGAGGGGCAAGAAGTCCCTTTTAGAGTGGGCCAGACCTACCTGGCTGTTGCCAGGTAACAGTGGGGCGGGGCATAGTGCCTGTTGCCAGGCAGCTGTGGGGTGGAGCTTAGACGGAATCCTAACAGGGACCTGAAGCCCATGAGCTGATATCAGGCTTTTCCTGAGGTTGGGGACATGGGAAGCATCTGGCTCTCTCTGCCAACAGACAGGATTTGGTCTAAGAGTTGGGGGACTCTCCTCCTTTGTGGTGAATGACAAACTCAGGGAAGACAGAAACGTCTGGAATCTTGAGAGACCCTTGTTGGACCGGTAACTTGGAGGGGCTGCCATTTTGAACTCCACATCTTAACCTGGAGGCCATGTCCGTGACAGGGCAGATGGTAGGAAGTTAAGCCTGGCGTGGGGTTCATGGGTCACTGGAGGAATGAGACACTACTACAGGTCCTGAGGACCAAAGCAAACAGATCCTGAGGCGATGTGCTTTCTAGCTTTGAGGCTTTTTAGACTGCCAACATCTTATCAAAGAAGGATATGGGCACTGTACGTATATGGCTGAGATTAGCAGGGGAACTCATTCATTCATTCATTCATCAAACAATTATTGAATACCTACATGTGTCATGAAGAACTCTAGATCCTAGACACTAAGTAGTAAACATTATTAGTTACAAATCCCTAGTCTTGGAGGTAGGGAAGGCTTACGGTAAGCAAAGATCTGAAGTTCTTGGGGTCATAGCCTGTGAGGAGTGGGATCCTGAGTGACTCTCTCCACTAAGGCCAAAGCCTAGTCCAAGGCCACATGATACCCAGGATAGATCCTGAGCAGAACCACCCTGTAGGCCTCAGTCAGGTCCCTGCCCCACAGTACTGTGCCGTGATAACCGTGTGCTACTCGGGTCACTAAAGCTTCTGGGGGATTTCTTATACAAAGAAATCCAGAACGGCTTTGCCTGAGTGTGCTGGAGGCCGGCTTCTCAGACTGAGGGCATTCTCGGCCCAAGGCATGTGGTTGGGCACACGAGCAGCAGACCTCAGGTGCCACAGCGTTAACAGTCCCAAGAGCCATCCTGGGCTACTGAGTCATGGCACTGCGGATAAACACCCAGGCATTCCAACTCATAAGTCAAGGCCAAACCTATGATGTGTCCTCCGCCGCAGTCCTTCTGAGAGAGTGCCCGCAGGACCACAGCTGCCACCCATAGAAGCACCCAGATTGTTTTGATTGGCTATTCCCCCTTCTTCTGTGTACTGTTTTATAGTTGTTGCCGTTAAGTTCTTTGTTTTATTGTTATCAACAGGCTAAAGGCTAATGTTGATATAGCCTAAAAAAAAGATCCACCCAGATAGCTCCCCAAACAATTCCTGTTCCAGAAAGTCCACAGGAGGCTCTGTGTTGTTTTGGGCCCCATCACGTAAATCAGAGGTCCCCAACCTGTGGGTCACAACGCTGCTGGCAAACTTCGATCTCCAAAAATATTTACAACTCATATAACTCAAAAGTTGCAGTTATGAAGTAGCAATGAAAATACTTTTACGGTTGGGAGTCGCCACGGCATGAGGAACTGTATTAAAGGGTCGCAGCATGAGGAAGGTTGAGAGCTGCTGCCGTAAGTGGTCTTGCTATAGTGGAGGGAGGGGGGTCTAGTGGACAAGCTGCCTTTTGGACACTTGGCCACAGCTCACAAAAGGAACCCCACCGATGTCTGTTTGCTATCAATGAATACGTTAACACATATTTTGAGACTTAAATGTCTTTGTTTTTAATTGAGGGTTTTTTTTGTTGTTGTTGCTGTTGTTGCTGTTGTTTTGTTTTGTTTTGTTTTTTGAACATTCATTTCCTGATTGCTGGTTTGCTTTTGTGTCTGTGCCAGAGGGCCACCAACAGGCACAATCTACTGTGTCAGTTCCAGGGACTGAAGTCAGGTCACCAGGCCTGGCTTCAGACCTCGCCTGCTGAGCCAGCTTGCCAGCCCAGAATTAATTTTCCCACCCTGACCTATAGGAGACTAAAGGAGACAGGGGTCTTGGAAAGGTCAAGCCACTTAAACACAGGTGCAATAATTAAGCCAGAGGGGGCTTCCCCTCTTTTGTCCCCCCAGGGGACACCTGCAGTATCTGCGGTATCTGGAGACAGATTAGATTGCCACGGTTTGGGGAAACTGCTGCTGGCACCAAGTGGATATCAGCTAGATATGCCGATAAATAATCCTTCATACACGGGACAGCCTGCGGCCTGCCTCAACCATCCCACCTCAAATATCCAAACCGCCCAGTGAGAGCCACTCCCTGGGCTAACTCTTTACAAATGATATTGGGAGAGTCCTTCCTGGAGAGCTCTGCCAGGGAAATCACAGGACAATCTCCTACCTGGCTCCCCCCACGTTCCTTCAGACAAGCTGTGGGTTACCTCAGGAAGACAGCTTACAAGGGCCAAGCTGCGCAAGATAAACAAACACTGCCCTTCCTGACTGAAGACTCAGGCTTGAGGCCCTGGAGGAGGGTGAGGCTTCACAGGCTGGGAGGTCTCCTCCATGGGAGGCAAGAGAGACAGGAGGGCTGAATTGAGGGGAGAGGAGGGAGGGGGAGGAGAAAAAAAAAAGAGAGGAAGGAGAAACGGAGTGTGGATGGGAGGAGGGGAGAAAGGAGAGAGAGAGGAGGTAGGGAAGAGGAGAAAAAGAAGGAAAGATTTTCTGATCGTCTGGATGTGGGCACTAGAAGCTTCTCAGAAGCAGCAGGCACAAGGTAGCCGTGAGGACCGCACTGTGTGGACCCACGTGGTAAGGCGTTAGTGACGCAGCACCCTCCCTGCACAGCCCTGACAACCCTGTCTCCAGGAGGCTGGGGGACAACCTACCTTTTGTGTATCCAGGAAAGAATGCAAATGAAGTCAGCATAATTTATTCATCGGGCGCTTTCAGTCCGATACACTGTACCAGTTTTCCATTGTTACTGTAACAAATCTCCACGGACTGGATGGCAGGCATAACAGTGCGCGCTCTTACCCTCTTACAGCCCCCGGAAGCTCAGTGTCAAGTCTGTTCTCAACTGCCTGAAGGCGAGCTGCGGCATGGCCGGCTCCTTCTCAAGTTCTGAAGAAGTAGGCATTTCTTCTCCAGTTCGCGGAACTGCCTGTGATCCTGGCTTGTGGCTCCTTCTCGTATTTAGAGGAAGCCATCCTGGCCTCTGCTTTGGTAATCACGCCAGCCTCTTGTCTGAGTCCTCCTCCGTCCCTCTTGTAAGGCGCTCCGTTATTACATTAGGTCAATCTGAACAATGAATACAACATGAGTTCCCCATCTCAACAATGACATCTGCAGAGTCCCTTGGTCACAGGGGTAAACCTGTAAATGCTTTGGGGATCAGGATATGGATATCTAGTTTTTATACAACGGAAATAACCAACCAGTTAAGTAAGGAGCCTTCCTGTGGCCCTGTCTCTAAGCTCCCTGCCCTTCTCTTACAAATTAGATTTCTAAGGCTCCCCTGCCAGTTAGCTCCTACCTTGTTGGCCAGTGTCCTGGTGAGAGACTGAAAGAAAGAGGGCAGAAGCCAGGATTTACCTTCTTGTCCAACCCAGACTGTGTGGCTTGGATCCTGTGCTCCCCCTTCTAGTTCTAGCTTTGGTTGGACAGGTCTCTCTCTCTGGACAATGTTTATGAGGGATCTAACTTCCTGGGGACTCCCAGAAGAACTTGTCTGCCTCTGTGGGCGATTAACAGTTTCCTGATGGTTTTAGTCTCCGGGTGGCCTTGCTATTTCCCCATTAGTGTTCCAACGATCTTATTTTTAATCTGCTATTATATCCTCTTTGGTATTTCACCTGTTTAGTTAGGCCTATAGATTCTGACCAAATTCTGGCGGAGATACTGGCTTCCATAGGTTTTTAATAACGTCACCCCAAAGCTTTACTTTGGGACTTCCTTTTTCCAGCTGATCTGAACTGTATGTCTTTCTCCAAATACACTTTCTTGTTTTGGCAAAGGTATTGTACTGGCTACTTTTCTCTCAACTCTAGTCATTGAGAGGAGGCATTAAGAAGGCATTGTGAGTGTCCAGTCTGGGCTGATGGTCCAGGGTTCTATAAGAAAGCAGACTGCGCAAGCCACGAGGAGCAAGCCAGAAAGCAGTACACCTTCCTCCATGGCCTCGGCCTCAGCTCCTGCCTCCAGGTTCCTGCCCAGTTTGAGTTCCTGCCTTGGCTTCCTGTGGTGGATTGTGACTTGGGACATGTAAGTCAAATAAACCCTTTTTTCCCTGTTGAGAGCTTTTGGTGCCGCTTCTAGGAATTTGGCATTTGTCTCTCTGATTGGACAAGGAAGTAGGCTCGAATAAGAATATTAGAAACAGTGACCGTGGGGCTTTGTTTACTGTTTTACTTAATATTACCTTGTGTGATCTCTTTGCTTACTACTTTACTTAGTTACTGTCTTGTGTGATCTCCTGGTTTACTACTTCGCTGAATTACTTTGTCTTTGATCTAAGAACTGACCGTGTGTTTTGGATGCATCTAGAATGATATAAAAGCAGGCTGCTACAGGCTCAGCCCTGGCTGGAGTCATGTTATAATTTTGTCCAGTTTTTTTTCCTCTTTATCATTCCTCCCTCCCTCCCTTGAGACCCTGATGGCCGACTGAGCTGGCTTGGTCACCTCCCAGTTGGTTTTGGTCATGGAGTTTCATCACAGCTGACATCCCTGTCTTAATTTCTCAGAGTGCCTTGAGTCCTTGGAGGGTCATTTCAGATCTCTTCTTTCTATAGTGTCCTCTCAATTAACAGGCTTGGAGTGATTTCTTTCTGCGTCTGTAGCAAATGACTGACATCTGAGCTGCAACATACGAAATTAAGATACTTAATGTAACTTACCGCCATTTTCTTATCTGTACCGTGTCCCTAAAGGGACTCGACAAATACGTATTTAATCAAACAAATGTTGGACTTCCGGTCATGGGCCTGGCTCTTAGCAGAATTCTGTTAGATCAGAGGCTCCAATCGGCTTTCTTTTTATCCTCCCTATTTAATTTTACTAAAAGCTATCGGAAAATAAACATTTTAAAGTAAAATATATACTCAGTCTCTCTAGCCTACTTTTTAAGTTGAATCTCAAGTTCCCAACTAACTAATCTGAACCTTACAGAATGTGGGCAATGTAGAAAGCCCAGGACGCAATGGAAATTAACTCTGTGGTGAAGATGTTGGCGTGGACTCTTTCTCTTGTCCCTCAACAGTTAATCTAGCAAACCTGCAACTTGAGTTGTGTGCTCACTCCTTTATGTGACAAGCTGCAGAGTTGACCAAGCAAATACAGGTCTGATCAATTCTTTTTCCATTTATGTAAGCGGGACAAATGACCCACAGCAAAGAAACCCGACTCTATCATCACAGACGTAAGCGAGTCTGGATTGATGAGCTGTGTAAACCAGACCGTGGCAGCCCTGATGGGCAGCGCAGTGACCTGGATGAGTACCTCACCTATCCAGTTGCAGCACCGGGTTCAGCATTCTAGTTGAGCGTGGAGCCCAGCCTCTTCATGCTTAGTTGCCCAGGCTTGATTATAGGCATCTACCTGGGTGACAGTTTCTTACTCCATCAAGAGGCAAGCTGTTAACACCTCTAGCTAGAACAATGTGTTTGTACTGATTCTGGAAGGCACGGGCTGCTCTGTGGAAACTTCCAGAGATGGATGTAGTTCTCCCAGAATTTTTCTCCACTCACAGTGCTACAAATCTGGCCTAGCCTGACTTTTCCTCAGGAGCTCTCTGAAATTTCCTTGAGACCAGAACTGGTTTTTATAGCCTCCCCTAAAGCTGTCCTCTCAAGAAATGTCACGTGTGCAGATTCTGAGCATGCTGTCTGTAGACGGGCTCCCTCTGATAGTTTTGCTTGTGGGGGTTTGCTCTCAAAACACAGGAACTTTTGTGGTCATGGTGGCTGGTATTGTCTCTAAGGGATGTAACAATGGAAGATGGCTGTGACTACTCTCTGATGAGTCTCCTTCAGGGCTTCCTCTTGTTCAGTCTTCAGGCAGCCACGTGGTGGCAGTGTTTAGGAATGCTACTGTTACCTCAAGAGGCTGTTTAGATTCCAGGTCTCAAGGGTTGGTCACGTGAGGGATTGGTGATGATTCTGGAAGCCTGCTTCCTCTCTCCTTCTCTCTTTGAGTTCTCTCTTCTTCTCTTCTCTTCTTCTCTTCTTCTCTTCTTCTCTTCTTCTCTTCCTTCTTCCTCCCTTCCTCCCTTCCTCCCTTCCTCCCTTCCTCCCTTCCTCCCTTCCTCCCTTCCTCCCTTCCTCCCTTCCTCTCCTCTCCTCCTCCTCCTCCTCCTCCTCCTCCTCCTCCTCCTCCTCCTCCTCCTCTTCTCTCTCTCTCTCTCTCTCTCTCTCTCTCTCTCTCTCTCAAATTCAACCTAGGCTCATGTGTTAGCCAAACTTTATCACTGAGCTGTACCTCAGACCTTGCTTTTTTCCCCTTTGTTTGTTTTTGAGACAATGCCTCACTTTAAAAATCAGAAGCAAGAGTAAAAGGGGAGCCATGTTTTATGAGCGTTTAAAAAAAAATCCAAATAAAAGCACTTCAAATTGAACATTGTAGCTTATAGAAGCACAAGTAGAACATGGCCACATTCCCCCATGGTGCTCTGCGGAGGGTGGTGTGGGGGCTCACATCATGGTCCTTCCCTGGTGTTCCTTATGCTGACCCCTGACCAGCATGAAGGACGTTTCTGCCACCATGTCTTTGTCGTGCATCTGATTTTAGCACTTACTGTGTGGACCCGGTGGGCTGTATCCCTCCTTGCCAAGACTGGATGCACCCGCGCTTTCTATAACTGCCTCCTCAGCTCAGGGATGGGTTGTAAAGAACCCGATGGCCTCATGTTCAACAGCTGGCTCACTGACAGAAAACTGATCAGAGTTCAGGAACAAACATGCCTTGGGCCACTCTGTCAGAGAATGGACCCCAAAGGTGGGATCTGGCCTGGATTTTGAAGAAGAAACAGAAGAGGCAGGCCCCAGAAAGAACAGAACACCCAGTCTCTTCTTCACTGACCCCACCATGCCCTGTTCTGGAGAAGACCCATAAGAAGCAAGGGGGAGCAGAAATATGACTGCAATGGTCCAGGCTACCCAAGGGGTGAAAGCAAGGGAACAGAGGAAATACCGAAGGAGGAGAGGAAGAGGCCTTGAGTTTGGGGAGGGTTGTGGTTTGTTTGTTTCTTTGGATTCTGTGTGTGTGTCAAAACACTCCCCAGGAAAGGTGATCAGCAGACACAGCGCCTGAGGAGACAGGAAGAAGCCTCCTGACCTGCAAGAGCTTGCCAAGGACTTGGAAGATCCTCCTGTACTATCTCCCAAGATCAGAGAACCCTCCCACCAACCCCCATGATGGCTTAAGGGGTGGTGGCCCTGACCCTCCATTCCAGCTCACTGTCCCTGCCTGCCAGCATGGCCTCAGGGGACTCAGAGGAGGCTGAATGGCTTTGTGACTTTAGGACACCGAAGGCAAAGAAACCCAGCTACCTGTCAGAACAAATAGGGCCCCTGGTGAGGTTGTTGACAACTGTTGTGAGTCAAGAGGCTAGCGCTGCCCTAGAGAAGGTCTGGGCAATGGTTGTACATTTCACACACTGCGGTGCAAGCTCAGCGAATTGCTGGAGTTCTCAGATGCCTGCCTTATTCCAGTTAATCAGATTATATTCCCTGATTAAATAGGATTTGTTAGTAACATTGATTTATGAGCCACGGGGAGCTTTATTAATAAGTCATTATGTTGGGGGACTTTAAATACTTGGCATTCAAAGTATTTCAAGATCTATTCCTGTGTTCTCTATAAAAGCAATTCCAAGTGCTTTTATATCGCAAACTTTTAGAATCTCTAAGGAAATAGTTACTACCCGGTGTGTTTCATTCCTGCAATGCCAAAAGGTATCACAGAAAAAGCCTAGCACGCCACGAGTCTTCAGAAAGTTAGCTATTGCTTGGACTTGAAGGTGCGCTCTGAAATCCTGCTCAGCCCGCTCCCTAACCGGTCTCAGAAGCTGACAAGAAAGAGATGAACATAAGAGAAGCCTCTGGGTAACAAATAGACACATGTGGTCCATTCATGCTTTACACACAGGGACTTGCACTAAAACATCTGTCTGCTGTGCCCCCTCATGCAGAGAAGAGACTTAAGAATAACACAGAAATAGATTTTGGCGTCTAGAGGCCTCAATGTTGTCTTTTCCAATTTAATTCTCTCAATAGACGTGCACAGTTGAGGGCTCATCTGTCTCTAGGGATAGTTGTTATACACACAAGTCAAGCACGGTTGGAGTCCTGAGTTCTCCATGTATGCTGGCTATTTGGATTCGCTTGCTGTGTACCTCCGTTTCCTCATCTAGTCTATTTGTGACTTAGGATCAAATGAGTGATCAACACGCAAAGGTTCTAGGACAGGCCCTGATATGTTCAGCAAAGGCAGCTAGTGACGCTCTGGTTCCTGGGGCAGCCGTGGTCAAGTGAAGCAGCAGTGATGCCCAGAGAACTCTGGCTTTCGGTGACATCTTGGTTTTCTCCAGCACGAAGCACATGCTCACATGACCTAAAGCAGGGTGCAGGGCACACCGGGTGAGCCTGTGTCACATACCCCATTGTATCCAAAGACAAGAGGTAAGTTTAACTTGAGCATAAGATGTGGAGGATGTGTAAGAAACAGAAGAGGCTGCGTGGTGAAGTGAAGATCCACTTGCTGGGAGCTGGTGAGGTGGCTCAGGGGATAAAGACGCTTGCTGAGCACGCCTAACCGACCCAAGTTCTATTCCCAGCGCCCACCTAAAGGTAGAAGGAGAGAACTGACTCCATGGTTATCCTCTGACCTCTCCGTGTGGGTAGAGTGGAATGCCTACCTCCCTACATTATGTCAACACCATCTATACAATAATAAACAACCAAGTAAGTATACTTAAAAAATACTTGATGCGATAGACCGGTCTATTCCAAGACAGTCTATACCTAGAAGCTGCCCTAATTATTTGGATTTGAACAGAAAGGGCAAACAGGCTGGGTAGAAACGGACAGGGAATAATAGGGGAGCCATGTTGTGGCTGAGATGAAAGGTGAACCCCTGCCCTGAGACCCAGGACTTCGATGAGAATCCCTGACGTGGCCGGGAGCACCCTGGATGCCCCTCCTCAAACCAAATGAAACCTCTTGACCTTGTTTTTTGTGTTTCCTCTTTCTTTTTTCTTCTTCTTGTTCTGTGTGTTTTTATATTTTCTTTCCACATTTATCATCTCTGCTTCTGTCCACCTTGACTTAGCATGATAAACAATGTTCTAATCTAGGATCACTTGGGAGAGGGCCTTGGAGCATGCCAGTGACTGATTTTCTTAACTGAGTTCATTGGGGTGGGGAAGACCCATAGTGAATGTGTGGGTGGCGCCAGTTCCTGGGCTGGACCCTGGACTGAAGGGGCTGAGCTGCAACCACCCAGCCTTTGCTCTTTGTTTCTTGACCATGTCTCAGGCCATGACTTACTTTCTGTAACTCGGAACTGTGAAGTGAAAGATCTTCTACCTTAAGTTGATTTTGGCCAATTATTTTTGTCACAGCAACAGGAAAATAAACCAAGACAGATACCTAGGGACATTGCTCTGATTTGATGTGTAGTTTTTTTTTTTTAATTTTGTTTGTTTTGTTTCTCTGAATCTTTTTTTACCCCCTCTGAAGCATTTGCTACTGGAAAAAAGGAAGGGGGCGCCCACTCAGGAAGTTAGGGAAACTTACAAGGTTCAGGAAGAACATGAAACTTACAAATCTCCCAAGGCCTTTCTAAAAGTAGTGAAAGATTGCTGGGAGAAGAGACTGCTGAGCTGTTGGCAGGCAAGGAGTTCCACGGATACTTTCCAGTCACCCATTCTAGAAGTAACCTCGATCCCTGTTCCTATAAGTAAGCACAACAAACTCATAGCTAGACTGGTGGAATTGTCTCTTTGGTCTGATGTTGATACCCTTTCTGAGATGAACAAACTTTCATTCTGTCTCCCCAGAAAAGTCCCACAACAAATAGTGACATGCAGCCTTGGTTAACTGATCCCATGTTAGACAAACCTTCCATGCCACTTCAGAATATTAATATCTGAGAATGTGAATTCTGGGAAAAGGTGTTAGCATAAGAAGAAGAGACACAAATTGTTTTATATTTAAAAGACATTAAGGGAGAACTGAAGAAATTATTAAAACCAGAGTACCAAGGAAGCTTTATTTCTGATTCATCCTAGCATGGACCACAAATAAATTACTCACAGATAAAAAGCCAATTTTTTTTTTGTTACAAACAATACACAATGTAATCATTACTTTTCCTTTATCATTAATCTATTGCATTTCAGAGATGAAACCATGGCCTTTCTGATCTACTAAATTACTCAAGCCAACCATGAGATAGTATTTGGATTGAGTTACATTATCTATAAATAACACTAAAACTACACTGTGGTCATCCTGCCAGGAATATGACTCTTGAACAGAAGGGAACAAGCGAGCATAGCGACGAAGGGACAGAAGCAAACAATCCTATGAGGAAAATAAGAAAAGGAAGTGCTCGATCACACACACACACACACACACACACACACACACACACACACTCAGAGGGAATGATATGACCAGGAAGTGGAGGAAAATGCAGTTGGTTAGTCAAAGTTAAACATACTACCGAACTCATATTTCATGATGCCACACTACAAATACTTCCCAGGGGCATGAGTTCAGTATCCTAAAGAGTAGAGTTTAAATCTTGACATCATTAAAAAGTGTTTTGTTATTTATGATGGGGAAGGGGGAGAGAAAGCACATGCCATGGTATGCACGTGGAGGTCCGAGGACAACTTGCAACTTTCAGGAAGCACTTCTCTCCTTCCACCTCGTAGAGGTGAGGTCTCTCGTTACTGCTCTGCTAGCTGGTCTTCCAACTTGCAGGTGATTCCTGTCTTATTCCTGTCTCATGTCAGAGGGCAGAGATTATAGACGTATCCTACCTCACCTGGTCTGCTGATCAGACTCAGGCCAACAGCAGGCCTATGAAGTAGGTGTTTGTACCGTCTGCGTGTGTCTCTGGTCTGCGGGCAACGCTTATTATCTCTGTAATTTTGGACAATTTCAAAGTGCCTTTCTTCATTTGAAAACTGAAGAGGCTAACGGCATGGGGGCTCATAGGAGTTAATGTAAGAGAATTCTCTGTACCTGTACCCAGATAGAAGCCATTTGAGAGCACTAGCTGGTTTTGTTAGTTGGAGACAAATGCAATGGCATTTCCCAAAGTGTATTTCTCTTACGGGGGTGGGGGGTGGGGAGGTGGTGGGGGTGGGGGTGGTGCACGGCAGTGGAGGAGTGTTTCCTTTGTTGTTCAGCTGAGCTGTGTCTGGGCACAGCCATGTACTCACACCCCCTAGCAGTGTGCGCCTCTTGGAGCCACCTGCTCATCTCCACCTTAAAGCCATTCTTGTTCCTGTGAGCACACATTTCTCCCTTTAAGATTACAATGAAATGACAGAACTTTTATATTGTCTATCAGGACCGAGAAAGAAGACTAGAACCAATTTTGGAAAGTGGTGAACTGTTAAGTAAATGAGCTGAATTGTTGGCAAGAGAGGGTAGAGTCTCTGACCACCAGAGAGAGGCTGGAAGAGCAGCCCAGTCCTACAGAGGACGGGCCTACAAATGATGGTCCTACAGAAGATGGTCCTACAGAAGATGATCCTACAAAGAATAGTTCTACAGTAGATGGTCCTACAGAAGATGATCCTACAGAGAATAGTCCTACAGTAGATGATCCTACAGAGGACAGGCCTACAGAGGACGGTCCTTCAGAGGACACTCAGGGGCACAGGCAAAGGTGAAGGAAGTGAGACTGAGAATACAGGTATGTGGAGTCCTCTCAGGTGGGCCCTGGTCTCTCACTGTTGCTCTGTGTCACACAAGGTCTGCTCCTCACTTTCCCTCTCAGAAGACTGTTATTGCTGGGGAAACAGAGTGGGTCATCTCAGGCCTGGCCTCAGCAGGTCCAGCTGATGGTGGGAGCTCTAGGAATAGCTTCCTGCTCTCATGGCGCTTTTAGAATATGGACCCTTATAATCCTGGCTCTCGGGAGACTGGGGCAGGAAGATCTTCAGTTCCAGGCCAGCCTAGGCTACATAGTGAGACCTCATCAAAGGGGGAGGCAGGGATTTCCTTGTGGGCCTCAGAGCGTCCAGAGGAGAGGGAGAGCCAGGTGTGATGGAGTGTCCCCTGCAGCCACTGCTGTTGCCACTGAGTGCTTGGTGGCATCCTGTGCCTTAGTGCCGAGTCACTGCCCCTCACTGTTCCAGGTACTGATGCTCTGTGAAATGTCTCAGGCCACCGTTGGCTCCTTCTGTTTTTCTAGTCTTACCTTAATGCAGACATTCACCATCTGTATGTATGCTCTCCTCCTTCTCCATTATTCTTTACTTCCTCTTTTCTCTGTTCTCTGTCTTCCCTTGATCCTTACTTCTGTCTTATATCTACCCCTTTTACAAAAAGCATATTTTCTTTTATGAGTACTTCCTCCTGACCATTTTTTTCCCCTTGGCCAGTTTATGCAGTTTTGGCGATTGAGCCCGGGGCGTGGGGCTTGGTCACTCTCAACTGAGTCACCGCTGCATCTGGCTTGTGCTTTCTAACAGGGATGGAGACTGCAGTATCTTAGCCAGTTCTCGCTGATTTCTGGTTTGGTATAAGCAGACTGTTTTCTCTAGTGTGTTTATTGCTGGCCCGTCCTAAAAGCTGACATTAGTGAACATCTCCTACTGTGTCGTTACTGGATTCCCACCCCCCCTTTTGTTTTGCTGTCTACATTTGTAGTGTTCTTGTGGCATGACAGCACCTAAATAAACAGAATCAAATGATGAACTTGAAGACTGCAAAAGATTGAAGTCTGCCATATGTAAATGTAAGGTTGTAATTGTTTAGGAATTTGTACTAAGAACAATCAGAGACAAAACCCATCGTGATATCCTCTGTGCTCGTTCCGAGGAATTTCAATACAGTCAAATGCCGGAGCTCTGTGTAGGCAACATTTCACAGATTTATTTTTATAATTTTTATTTCTTGTGAATGTGCACTACCTGTGTGCAGGTGCCTGTGGAGGCCAGAAGAGGGCGCTGAGTTCCTCTGGAGCTGGAGTTAAAGACAATGCTCAAAGTAGAGAGATGCTGGGAATTGAACGTGAGTCCTCCAGAAAAGCAGCAGACACTCCTAATCAATGCGCCATCTCTCCAGCTAAGTTCCCAAGTACAGAAGTGGATCAATGACCCAAGACTTTATGTATTTACATGTACATTTTTGTAAGGAAAGAAAAAAATCTTTATTCTTTTTTCTTAGCATGTTTTGGTCATGCATAATGGGGGTTGACTCATTTTCATACTTGATCTAGTAGATTTTGATCATATTCACCCCATTATCTTGTCTCTGCCCCCCCTCCCACTGCTCCTTTTCCCAGCTGGAACCCTCTTGCCTTTGTGTTTGTCTTTTTTCTTTAATAATCCATATTTTGTAAATATTTCCATAAAGGAAATATACACAATAGAGAGCTTAAATTAGACATTTCTGGGCACTGAAATCTTAAGTGACCTTACTTTGTTGTGTTTTGTTTTCCACAAATTTTATTTGAAGCACAAACATTTGTAATTAGGAGAAAATTGCTATTTTGAAAATAAAATCAAACAGAAAAATGCACCTGGAATTACTTTTCTCTTCGCTGGAGAAGATCCATCCTTTCTGGAGTTGAGATTGCCAGAGGTCGGAGTGTAGAGAATTCTGCTGATGTCCCTTCTTTCCCAGGGCTCTGGGCTTTGAAGGCTCCAAGGATTGTGGGTGGTTGTGTTATTTGCTCTGTGTGAATACTATGGTTTCTTATCAACTTCTGAATTCTTCAGATCACTGCAGTTTAAAGAGGTTTATGTTACAGTCACTCTAAACAGATTTTGTAGATTTTCTCAGGTTTAGTAGATTTCCCCTCTACTTAAATCAAAGGCTTCGTAACTGTGGGGGGGGGGCAGTTTCTGGCAGTCAGGAGATTGGACTCCCTATGTTTCCCCACCTGTGTGGACAAGAAGCTTTTGTTACTCATAAATCCTTCATGCTATGCTTGGGAAAGCATTGACAAGCAACACAGATTTAGTAGAATGCTCACGCCAGGGCCAGGAAGGGTTAGCAGTGGCACCTGAGACCCCAGCTATATGGAACCTCCATGAAAGAAGCCTCAAACCACAGCCAGTGCCTGGAGGGAGGGAGGGAGGGAGGGAGAGAGAGAGAGAGAGAGAGAGAGAGAGAGAGAGGAGAGATTGAGATTGAGAGATTGAGATTCCTAACAAGGTGCCCCGTGAGTGTGGTGTGAAAATTTTTCTCAACTTTTACATTGTTTACATTGTTTGGTTCACAAGTTTGCCCCCCCTTTTTTCTTTTCTTTCTTTCTTTCTTTCTTTCTTTTTTTCGAGACAGGGTTTCTCTATGTAGCCCTGGCTGTCCCGGAACTCACTCTGTAGATCAGGCTGGCCTCGAACTCAGAAATCTGCCTGCCTCTGCCTCCCAAGTGCTGGGATTACCGGCGTGCGCCACCACCGCCAGATCGTTTCCCACGCTCCCCCCCCCCCCCCCGCCCCATTCTTGGTTGGCCCAAGAACAGGTCACAGTGTCAGGAAGACGGGAACCTATGCTGTATCCCCTGTTCTCGGTTACTACTTATGCATATCCAGTGTGTGGGCCGTGGCTCGTGTGTGGAGTCAGAAGACAGATTTTCGGGAATGGGTTCTCACCCTCCCTGTCGAGGCAGAGCCTCCCTGCTTCTGCGGCAACATGCGTACCCCATGCAGGCTGGCCCAAGAGCTTCCAGGCTGTTCTGTCTCCGCCTCCCATCTTACTAGAGCGCTGGTTGTTAGCATCAGAACCCTCCACGGGCAGCCAGCCAGAAGCTGTTTATAAACGGCTTCAGAACCTAGTGACGACGTCATCCCTAGGCAACAAGGCGATGACGAACCTCCTGTGTCCATTACCATGGGACCCCTGCGCATGCGTTACCTGTACCACCCGTTACCTACATCTTGGCTTGACTCCATGGCCGGATTAAAAGACATGGGCCATAGCTCTCTCTCTCTTTCTTCTTCCCCTCACCCTTCCCCCCTTCAGGAGCGCCTCTGTCAATAAAGACCTCTCCAGTGAGAACTGTGTTGGTTTGTGTTGGTTGATCTGTTCAGGAATACACCGCCCCATCTAACATTGGTTGCATTATATTTTTTAAAAAAGTTTAAGTTTAAAAAAAAAATTTTTTTTTGCTACTACTAGGAAATTGAACCTAGTCTCTCATACCTGCAAGTGAAGCCCTGTACCACACAATTACATTTCCCAACCGCAATGGCTTACCCGTAGGCGCAGCCCAAGGAGTGCTGGGATTACACATGAGAGGCACCATATTTATTTGTTTGTCTTAAAAGACAGTTTCTGGGACCAAATTCTGGTTCTCAGGTCCCTACCCACCGAGCCATCTCCCTGGCTCCTGGTCTTGTATTTCAGATAACTCTCACAGAGTCATACCCATCCCGCCAAAAGGAAACCTTTCCCTTGTAAATGTAAAGCCATATTTGTTCGAGCCGTGCCAAGCTTTTACAGAGACACCACGCTAGCTTCTGAGTAGTTGAGGAAAGACACTACTGGTGAAACAATAGTTTATCTAGAGGTTTGTAAACAGTTCCCAGAGCAGGGTTCATTCACACTATCAGCGAAGGAACGGCGTTTGAGGGGCCGTAACTGGGACACTCAGCAGCAGATAGGCAGCTCGTAGACAGAGAAGATCACAGGGAGGTTATGCTCACAGTCGCATCAACCAAACCACAAGGCATTCAGGCTTTGTAGCTTCCGCAGCGCGGTCAGTGAGCCAGAGATCTAAAGACTGGTGACCACACATGGCGTAACGAACAGTCCGTGCTGATTCTGGGGACACTTTGGAATGTCCATAAAGCAATGTTCCTGGTCAGTTACAACTGGCTCTTGCAGCCCCGGGAGTGCTTCAGAAGCACCAGGCCAACCCCGTCTTGTTTATTGGCACACTGACAAGCACAGTGTGTATTGTTAGGTGGGTCATCTGCCACCGAGAGTGCTGGTCCCTGATCTTGTGTCTAAGGTATGGCTATACCAAGATGTAAGAGTTCTCCAAAACATGGGCCTGGAGAGGCGTCTCAGCAGTTAACCGCACTTGCTGCATTTGCGAAAGACCCAAGTTCAGTTCCCAACAGCGGGATGGGGTTGCTCGCAACCGGTTGTTAACTCTAGTTCCAGGAGATCGGAAACCTTTTCTGGCCTTTCTGGACACCAGGCATGTATGTTGTACACAGACTTACATGCGGGCAAAACACCATTACAGTAAAATGAAAACTAGAAGGAGGGATGGGAAGGAGGGAGAGAGAACACAATCTGACGTGTTTATAAAAAGATAAGGAGACGGAGAAATATGTTCTATGGAGGTGAGGTGAGGTGTGGGGGAGGGGGTGCCTCAGCGGGCCCATGCCAAGATATCCCCTCCCCCTGAGGGACCAGTCACGGGATGGGATAGTATAGAATAGAGTTTGTTCAGGGCATGGGGAGGGGAGTTAAGGGGGTAGTAGAGGCCGAGAAAGGCAGAGAGGGAGTAGAGACGTAGAGGCCAGCCATGAGCACGTGGGGAGAGGGGGAAGGGACTGGGGAAGGGGTAAGGGGACAGACCAGGAGCAAGAAGGGAAGAGGGAGAGACCAAGAGCAAGAGAGAGAGGAGGGGCAAGCAGCCCCTCTTAGAGTGGGCCAGGCCTACCTGGCTGTTGCCAGGTAACTGTGGGGCGGAGCTTAGATAGAATGCTAACACAATCACAGTCATTTATTTCTTAGCCTTAAGGAAGAAGGAAATTGTGACAGGCACAACAGGGATGAAATACACCAGTCACCATCAGATACACGACGTAATTCTACGTGGGTGACCTGCCCAGATTAATATAGACAGTAGAAAGGGTTCCAGGGGCTGGGGGCGGGGGGGGGGGGAATAGGAGTGGGGGTGGGGGAAAGGGGAGGGGGAGGGGGAGGGGGAGGGGAGAGGGGGGAAGGAGGAAGGAGTTACCCTTTACTAAATACAGAACTTCAGTCTGGGGAAACCGAGCTCTAGGGATTGTACAATGGAAGTGTACTAAACTCAGGGAAAGTGGTTATGATGAAACCAGACGTGATCATCCCAGCACACGTGGGCCAGCATGGACTATGTTGTAAATTCCAGTCTAGGTTAGACCCTATCTTAAACAAACAAACAAACAAAAAGAGAGAGAGAGAGATAAAGAGGAGAGAGAGAGAGAGAGAGAGAGAGAGAGAATAAAGTGCATGGGGGTGATGAGCTTTATAGTATATGTGTGTACCACAAGTAAAAAATAAATTTAAGACATGTTAGCCACAGGCTGAAGGGCCAGGCATACTGCCAGGGGTCAGCTGCCACCCAGAGGGAGCTCTAGACAGCCTGAGTGGCAGTTCATAATGAATTCCTCCATTAGCTTCTGTTACAAGCTCCCTCTGCTTCTCTCTCACGGCAAGAGCACAGCCAGTAGCTTTCTCTGCTTGGCATGGGCTCTGTGGAGCTTCCCTCAACAGAGAGGCCTGCTCTTCCGACAGACACGGGACGCTTGCCCTCAGGAGCCTCGGGAGCGGCTCTACCCACTGGCAGGCCAGAGGCCCCAGGACACCTCCACACAGAGAGGGGGACAAGGTCATCAAAAGGAATTGCTGACTCTGACTTTAAAGCCCAAAGTTTCAAAGTGCCCCATGCTTCGGGCAGCCCCGACTGCATTCAGGGCCGTGAGTGCGTCAGGCCTGGCAGCCCCGGGGAGCTTGGACACATCGCAGCGGTGACCTGGTGGCCCTCCAACCCAAACAGATTTGTCACAGCCGCACGGGCTTCCAGCGCAGCCAGAGCGGGCATTGTGTCTGACAGCCCAGGCCTCTGCCGGGACAAAGGGGGCTCTTAGAACTCGCTCGCCTTGGCTCCTTCACGCCCAGAAAGAGCCAGGGGACCGCTTTTGTCCGCCTGGGGAAAACAAAAGCGATTCATTGCGGCCTCGCACCAGCACTGACTACATTCTCTGCGGCCAGCCAATGCAGGGAGGCCCTGCAGCCAGCTCTCCACAGCCCGGCTCAGCCAGAGCCTGCTGAGGGCCAGCGACTATTCTAGGCACAGTCCCCGAGTTAATCCTCCCAACAAAGCTATGGTGAAGGGATTATCTGCACTGGAGTCATGTGGAAACTGAGGCGGGGAGAGGGGAAGGTCACTCAGCTAGTGCCCAATAGCAGAGCCAGAACTGCTCGGGCTGCCCAGATGACTGAGCCCCAAGTCGACTGCTGTTTCCAACATATCCCGGCTACCCATCTCATAGGCCAAAACGGTTCTTTTCCTGGAGCCTCCATCTGCGGCCAGGATGAGGGAAGGCCTGGGGTGTTCCTTGGAGAAGGGGCTAGAAAGATGTCTCCGTGCTTAAGGAGAGCTTCTAGAGGACCTGAATTCAGCTCACAGCCAACGTAACTGCAACCTCAGGGAATCTGACTCCTGGGCTCTCTAGGTACCTGCAGTCAGTCAGTCAGTCAGTCAGTCAGTCAGTCAGTCAATCTCTCTGTCTCTCTCTCTGTCTCTTTCTCTCTCTGTCTCTGTCTCTCTCTGTCTCTGTCTCTCTCTGTCTCTCTGTCTCTGTCTGTCTCTGTCTCTGTCTCTGTCTCTCTCTCTCTCTCTCTCTCACACACACACACACACACACACTTTATTTTTTAAGCCACAGGAAATGTCCCCATTCTTTTAAGCCACAGGGATAAAATGCCCCTTTTTAATAAAAGGCTGTTTATTTACATTGTAACAAAACAAAGCAGGCAGAATTTTTAAAACCATTCCCATCTGTAAGTGTTAATCCTGTGCTGGTCAGAAGCTCGCACTGGGCATGCTCCTTCCTGCTGCCAGGTAACCAAATGCGCATGCGCAGGTATACATCTCCCCCCCCCCCCACCCCCATCCAGATACCCCAGCAGGCCTTTCTGGCCTTGCCTGAAGAAATGTGCTTTCCCTTACTATTTTCATTATAGCCGGCCAGCTCTCATACACGCCTGACAGAAGCAACAGAAAGGAGAAAAAGCGGAGTTTGTCTCACAGTGTCCAAAGATACCGTCTACGATCGCTCGGCTGGTTGGTCAGACCTGTGTACTAAGCCTTGTGGAGGGAATGCATTTCATAGGAGGCTGCCTACCCTATGGGCATTGGGAAATGTCCTCTCCACAGGGACACCTCCAGTCACCTAACTTCCTTTCCACGTGTAAGAATTCCACTGCGTCCTGAGGGTGCTACTGGATGCGAACCAAAGCTGTACCGCGTGAGCCTTGGGGAGACATTTAAGGATCAACAGGAACAAAAGTCAGATGAGAGTCTCTGGCACAGTGTTCTGTCAGAATTCCTCTCCACAAGCCCAGTGGGGGGCACTACTGATTGTCCGCCCCTGACTCCACAAAGGCACCTCCCACCTCACCGACTCTTTATGCCACATTGTCTACTGGTGTGTTGTACACAATCTAGACACTTGCTTAGAAAAATCAAGTTTTTAAATCACCCACGTTTCAGATTCTAGGTTTTTCTGAGGAAGGCGATGGATGACAGTGGCATTCATTGTCTCTTCAGGTCACTTCATGGGAGTGTCTTAGTTTGGGTTACTATTGCTGGGACGAGCACCGTGACCAAAAGCAAGTTGGGAGGAAAGGGATCATTAGGCTCACCCTTCCACCCACGTCACAGTTCGTCACTGAAGGAAGGCAGGACAGGAACTCAACTAAGGCAGGAGGCAGGAGGCAGGAGCTGATGCAGAGGCCACGGAGAGGAGCCCTTACTGGCTTGCTCCCAGTGGCTTGCTCTGCCTGCTTTCTAAAGAACCCTGGACCACCAGCTCAGGGATGGCCCCACCCACAATGGGCTGGGCCCTTTACCATCAATCGCTGATTAAGAAACCGGCCCTACAGAGCAGGGTGGCGGTGGTGGTGGCACATGCCTTTAATCCCAGCACTTGGAAGGCAGAGGCAGGCAGAATTCTGAGTTCGAGGCCAACCTGGTCTACAGAGTTAGTTCCAGGACAGCCAGGGCTACACAGAGAAACCCTGTCTCGAAAAACAAAACAAAAAAAAAAAAAAAAAGAAAAGAAAAGAAGAGAGATGCCGGGCGGTGGTGGTGCAAGCCTTTAATCCCAGCACTT